>ML781142.1:689135-707629 GCA_009831015.1 Picea engelmannii | reverse complement strand
AACAATGCACATCAATCATGTACAACAACCATGTACATCAACACTATACAAAGATAACCAACAACATGTACCAATCATGTATCAACAACAAACCAAACTATTCCTCAACAAGATGTATCAAGATCACCATGTACTTCAACTATTTATCTCATCCATGTACCCAATCATATACCTCTACCATATACCAATAACATACACCAAGATAACCAACAAGATACCTATAGTAATGCACCACACTCTCCCAAATCAAATACCATAAATCCTCACATCAACCATGTTCCACAACCTCACTGTTATACAACCTCTATCTGTACCAATAACTTCAACAACATACCTCAACTAAAATCCCTCAAACATGAACCAATACTAAACTTCAGTAGATCTACCTCAGATCAACTCTATAGCAAGCCCTAAACTTCCAAGAGGGAATCCAACATATTTACAAGGACAACCCTCAACCAGATTCATAGATTCAACACTACACATATGAAAACCATACCTTTTTCTTCTTGCAGTGTTTTGCTGCCGTGGTTTTTTTTCCACAATTTTTATGCCGCACTTTGTTAGGGACCTAACCCCTTACGTAGGTAGAACAATGTATTCCGATGTAATAAAGGTCAATATTAATAAGGCCTTGACATAAGGTAGAATAAATTGAATGTAAGAAGACCTAATAGAAGCTTCCGCTTCTAGAAGGATCTTCCTCTAGATGGTTCTCTTGATAGACATATTTAGTATAAATAGGAGTCGAGGGTATGAGAACCCTATCTTGGATATTATTGTAATATAGCTCTTCTCGACTAGAGGTTTCCCCCTCGAAGAGGCCCATGAACATTGCTCTTAGTAATCAAAGTTCTCTTTCTGGTGTTATTTTGTTATCATTTCAACATTATTGTGGTGTTATTCTGGTTATATTGTTGTTCATCTTCCATTTCTAGCATTTTATTTCTGTTCTACATACTTTTTATATCTGGAATATTACAGGTGGTATCGGAGCACTTTGCTCGGCAGAAAATTGTGGGTTAATTTTTTTTTCTTCAGGGTAGAGACGTATTCCGACATCTTTAAGCCACAAAGATCTGTCGCTAGGTGCATAAACCCGCGGTTGAGGGATTCATACACACAGGAAATATAACTGGTTCTTAAGCACACATCTGTTGGCCACCCTTGTAACCCCTATTGGTACCCCTTCGAGTGGTAGCGCATCAGACAACACCTATGTATGGATTGACTTAGATTTCCTGAATCCCTCTTTAGATAAACCAATCGGCCACATGACTGCTATAGTGCCATCGAGAACAACACTCAGGAAGATAGTCTCTAGTACCTGGTTAGTCGGGTAGTACGGCTAAGGGCACAGTCTAGCCTCCTTAGTTAGTGCCCTAAGATATCGGGCCGAATACTACTGTTGGACCCCGCACGTATATCAGAGAGATATAGCACAGGGAAAACCATTGTATGTAGAACCCTTGAATACCTAACCCTTGGGGACAAAAAAAAATTAAATTAAATTAAAACAAAAAAGATATATTGCCGTGCAACTGTGTTCGGGTTGCCAAATCACTACACATTTATTCCTCGTTAAGCATTAGGGAATTTCATCACTGCAGTATTCTTCAGACCAGAGTATAACTCCGCAGGTGTAAAAACAAAAAAAAGTCTGGAAATTTTTACACCATTATTTGAGACCTATTCCATTGGATTTATCTCTTCGTCCTTATCAAATTCATACATAAATATCATTTTTCAGAATTGTTTTTGACCTCACCCACCCCATTTCGGTTCCCTTGTCATCATGGTCCATACCTGTAGCCAAGACTTGGAAGATCGCCTCAATACCTTGCAATCTAATTTCACAGAGACCGAACAAGAAGTGAAACAACTTAGTGCCAATGTTTCCACCATCAATACAACCATTCAGTCCTCCATCATCGCCTCAGTCGAGGAACTCAAACAATACATGACTACCCAGCTTGAATCTGTCGTTTCCATGATCCGCACCAAGCTGAATATCCCTGCAGATAACCCTTTATCTGACCCACCCCCACATACCAAAGTTGAAACTTCCTCTCATTCCTAGAATTCTCATCCCCATCACTTTTAGCATGACCTACGCCTTCTGCGGGTGGATGTGACCAAATTTGATGGCTTGGATCCCACTGGTTGGGTAACCCAAATGGAACATTATTTCTATTTATACGACATTATAGATGACTTGGCCAAACTCCAATATGGTGTTCTCCATATAGATAAAAAATGTTGGCAATGGTGGCAATGGAGAAAAACTTCTCGTCAAAGGTATATTGTTTGGACACACTTTGTGGAAAAGCTTTATGAACGCTTTGACACTGACACCAACCATTTAGGATGTTTGACAAAGTTGAAACAATCCATAATAGTGGAAGAATTTATAGCTGCTTTTGAGCTCCTGGCTTTTCAGACAGAGGGAATGTCTAATGCCTTTTTCCGAGAATGTTTTATCAGTGGCCTGAAGGATGAGATTCATGCCCATGTCCTCATGGATCAACCTTAGAGTTGGGTGGAGGCTACTAAAAGAGATAAATAAGCACACCAAGTTCTATTTTCTCAAAACTGAAAACCCTTATTTATTCCTCGTACAAAACCAGTCAATCCCACTACTCCCTCTGCTCCACTAAAGATCCAAAAATTGACCAGAGCTGAAATGGCTAAACGCCAACTCAAAGGCCTTTGTTATAATTGTGATGACAAATAATTTCCGGGCCAAAAATATAAGGAAAAAAATATTTGTATGGCCATCTCGGAGGATGTTTTAGAAGAGGATGTTGAAACTCCCCTTGTGTCCAAGTCACCTAAAACCACAGACATAACCCCTCCCTCAGACCCTCCTGAAGTAGAACCAATCATTTTCCTAAATGCTTTCACTGGTTTCTCTGCTCCCCAAACCCTCAAGCTAATTGGTTACATCAAGCACAGGAAGGTCATCATTCTGGTTGATAGTGGAAACACCCATAATTTTATTCATCACCGCATTGCCCAAGAAACTCATTTATATATATATGCAGTCAATAATTTCCAAATCATGATTGCCAATGGTGGCTCCATGAAATGTGGAGGGCGTTGTGAAAATGTGCTTCTCCAAATTGGTGACTACCACCTAAGATATCATATGTTTGCTATCGACATGGGCTGTTGTGACATTGTGTTGGGTGCAGACTGGCTAAGGACTTTGGGTTCCATTCTCATGGATTTCAAGGAATTAACCATGCAATTCGACCAGGAGGACCAAAAATATAAGTTCCAAGTCATCACCGTTGGTTCACTAGAGATCATTAGTTCCCATTGCATGGAAAAGCTGCTCAAAAAAGGTCATTCTGGCGTTATTGCCTAACTACATGCCATACAGGCAAGTGAGAAACCCTCTGTGCCGCAAGACCTCCAATCCATCCTCTCTAAACATAAAGTGGTATTTTCCACTTCCCAGGGACTACCACCTTCCCATGGTGTTGATGATCATTCCATTCCCCTTATACCAAGAAGCCTCCCTCCCAATATCTGTCCCTATCGTCACCCCTTTTCCCAAAAAAATGAAATTAAGAAAATGGTTCAAGAACTTCTCAATGAAGGCGTTATCCGTCCTAGTATGAGCCCCTACTCTTCTCATGTGGTCATGGTCATGAATAAAGAAGGTTCTTAGCGCATGTGTCCCTACTTCCATGCCCTCAACAAATTCACCATTAAAGACAAATTTCCCATTCCTGTCATTGATGACCTCTTGGATGAATTGAGTGGTGCCTAGTTCTTTACTAAACTTGATCTTCTATCTGGCTACCACCAAATCCATATGAAAGAGGCATAAATTCCTAAGACTGCCTTTAGAACTCATGAGGGCCTCTACGAGTTTTTGGTCATTCCCTTTGGTTGTGTAATGCCCCCGCCACCTTCCAAAGCCTCATGAATCATGTCTTTCACCCCTTTCTCCGTCATTTTGTCGTAGTTTTCTTTGATGATATCCTCATCTATAGAAAAACCTGGACAAACCACCTTTCTCATGTGGACTGAGTTCTCCATCTACTCTCTCAGCACCAACATTTCTTGAAACAATCTAAATGTGCTTTTGGCGCCTCAGAAGTAGAGTACTTGGGCCATCTTGTTGGCAAGAACGACGTTAGGGTGGATCCTAAAAAGATTGAAGCTATGCAATATTTTCCTCACCCAAAGACTCTCAAAATATTGCGAGGATTTCTGGGCCTAACAGGTTATTATCGTAAGTTTGTTAAGAATTATGGAAAGATTGTGGCACCTCTCATGTCACTCCTTAAAAATAATTCTTTCACTTGGACCCCAACAACTGCTCAGGATTTTCAAACCTTGAAGATGGCCATGTGCACCACTCTAGTCCTGCCCTTCCTAATTTCACAAAGACCTTTTTCCTGGAATGTGATGCTTCAGGGAAATGTATTAGTGTTTCCCTTATGCAAGAGGGTTGGCCTTTGGCCTTTACCAACAAACAAATGTCTGAACTAAATTTAAGAAAATCAATCTATGAAAAGGAAATGTTGGCTATTCTGCATGCCGTTGATTTGTGGTACCCTTATCTATTGGGGCAACGCTTCCAAATTAAGACATACCATCAAAGCCTCAAGTATTTTCTGGAACAACGCATTTCCTCCCCAGAGCAACAAAAATGGGTGACTAAGCTATTTGGATATGATTATGAGATAATTTACAAGAAAGGAAAAGACAATGTGGTGACCGATACAGTTTCTTGAAAATATGAAGATGAAGGCTCCCTTTTTTCTCTTTCCTTCATTGTACTAGATTGGATCCAATTCGTTTTCCAAGAATGGCTACATGATCCCAAAAGTTCACATCTGATACAACAATTGCAGTCCAATTCTCTAGTTTCCCTAGGGTACTCATGGCTCCAGGATGAGCTTCGATACAAATTTCGTTTGTATTTAAGTAAACAGTCAAAAATTAAATCCACAGTGCTTTCTGAGCTTCATGCTACACCCACAACTAGGCACTCTAGGTTTACCAAAACCTATGACAGGGTCAAATGTTCTTTTTTTTGGGATGGTATGAAACAAGACATTCGTAATTTTGTGGCCAAATGTGATGTGTGTCAACACAACAAGGGAGAAACAGTCAAATCTCTAGGCACACTACAACCACTTCCAATTCCACCTGCTATTTGGAGGGATATCTCCATGGATTTTATTATAGGCTTACCTAAATCGAGCAATAAATTAGTCATCATGGTGGTAGTTGATCGCCTTTCCAATTATGCTCATTTATTTTCTCTTCAACACCCATTTAAAACATCCATAGTGGCTCAACTTTTCATGGATTAGGTCTTCAGGCTTCATGGCATGTCACATTCTATTGTTTCTGATCATGACCCAACTTTCACTAGCAATTTTTGGCAAGAAATATTCAAGCTACAAGGCACCCAATTGCATCACAACACAACTTATCATCCCCAGACAGATGGTCAAACTGAAGTTGTCAAAAAGTGTTTGGAAACATATCTAAGGTGTTTTTCATCAGAAAATAAAAATCAGTGGGCTCAATGGTTACCCCTAGCTGAATGGTGGTACAACACTTCATACCATACAACTACATGCAAGACTCCTTTTGAAGTGGTCTATGGACAAAATCCACCTTCAGTTCTCTCATATTTACCAGGTGTCTCGAAGGTCCAGGTGGTTTACCAAACACTTACAGTTCCAGAGGCTATTATCCGTACCCTCAAAGAGAATTTGGGCATGCTCAAAATCACTTGAAGCAATAAGCAGATCAAGGTCACTCTGAACGTCAATTTGCAGAAGGGGATCAGGTGTTTCCTTGGCTGCAACCTTACAAGCAAAATTCCCTCAAGGTCGACCATTGTCAAAAGCAAGCGCCCAAATTTTATGGTCCTTATACAGTTCTCAAGCGTGTGGGACAAGTGGCCTATTAGTTAGCTTTGCCTAATCATTCTAAGATACATCCTGTTTTTCATGTTTCATGCTTGAAGAAGGTGATTGGAACTAAGTTCCAAACTCAAACCAATCTTCTCGAGTTGGATGAAGAAGGATCCATTTGGCTACAACCACAAGCATCTTTGGACCAACGTGAGCATCGCCTATGTTAGCGAACCATCAAGGAAGTGTTAGTTCAGTGGAAAGATACAACTCTAGCAGATCCCACTTGGGAACCAGCTACCATTCCGCAACAATTTCCATATCTCGAGCCTTGAGGACAAGGCTATTTTTAAGGGGGTGGAAATTTTAGGGACCTAACCCCTTACGTAGGTAGAACAATGTATTCCGATGTAATAAAGGTCAATATTAATAAGGACTTGCAATAAGGTAGAATAAATTGAATGTAAGAAGACTTAATAGAATCTTCCGCTTCTAGAAGGATCTTTGTCTATATGGTTCTCTTGATAGACATATTTAGTATAAATAGGAGTCGAGGGTATGAGAACTCTAACTTAGATATTATTGTAATAAAGCTCTACTCGACTGGAGGTTTCCCCCTCGAAGAGGCCCGTGAACATTGCTCTTAGTAATCAAAGTGATCTTTCTGGTGTTATTCTGTTATCATTTCAGTATTATTGTGGTGTTATTTTGGTTTTATTGTTGTTCATTTGCCTTTTCTATCATTTTATTTATGTTCTGCATACTTTTTATATATGGAATATTACACACTTTTTCTACCGCACTTTTCTTGCCGTGATTTTTTTGCCACACTTTTTTTGCTGCACTTTTCCTGCCGCAATATTTCTACCGCACTTTTCTTTCCATGATTTTTCTGCCGTACTTTTTCTTCCACACTTTTCCTGTCACGATTTTTCTGTTGCCCTTTTCCTGCCACGATTTTTTTGCCACACTTTTTTTGTCGTGATTTTTCTGCCGTACTTTTTTTGCCACACTTTTTATTTATCAATAGTACCTGCCCAAATAACCTTTCACAAAATAGATATTCAATGATATTCAATAGGTGCTAATGGGAGAGCCTTGCTCTCTTATTTATATTCTCCAAGTAGCTTCCTCTAGAAGTATCAACTTTTTTCCACTTAACCACTTTTTCCACTTAACTTAACCACTTTGTCCACTTAACTTAACCAATTTCCACAAGTAGTAAGTTCTCCACTCCTAGTTGCAACTAACTTTATTATTTAATTAATTTCTTTTGCAACCACTTTGACTTATCCATAAATAGTAAACTCACCACTTCTTGTTGCAACCACTTTATTATTGAAATAATTTCTCTTTGCAACCACTTTGACTACTTTAGTTTTTAAATAATTTATATCTACTCACAACTTCTTGTTGCAACTAACTTTTCTATAATTAGTCAATTCATAACTTCTTTCCCCTTAACTAACTTCTTGTTGCAACCACTTTATTATTTAATTTATTTCTTAGTCAACACTATACCCATGATTAACTCTTATTTACCATCAATTTGACTAGTACACTTCTTCTAGGAGATTCTAGAATAATTGACTTCTTTGACCTTCTAGGGGCTTCTAGATAACTCATTAGGGTTCTCCAACTTCATATGGCTAAAACTCTATAGCCGTGAGGATTTATGTGATGTTCCACATATCACCGGAAATGGTATGACATATACTCTCCATATAGAATATTATTACCTATAAATTCACTGATCTTCATGCCTTTATACCTTAAATAGACTCACGTCCCTTTCCCATGCCTTTGTGTTACCAAACTTCTCCAAGGGTTGACATCAATCACTAAGGGTTGAAATAAATCTACAATGTCACTCTCTAATGGTTGACATCAATGAAAACCAATAGTCTAGAACAATTGTCCATCAACCTAAGCCAACTGTCTGACGTACCTCATCTTCATCAATCTCCTGAACACGACAATAAACTTTCATTTGTCGAATCCAATTGTCTATCTTCTCCGCATTAGGATCAAAATTACACATGGGTAAGTAAAACTTGACATCCAACTTTAACAATGTCTTCTTTGAAGAAATTTTCTTACGAGGAGACGAGGGTGGAGAAGTGGAAGGAGTTGAAGGAGGTGAAGGTGTGAAAGGAGGTGAAGAAGGAGGTATTGAAGGAGGTGGAGAAGGAGGAATATAATTTTCTTTCATAACTTGTCCACAACTTTCTCCTTCTCATAATCCTCTCTCACTGTAGATCTCTTCCACCATTTCCTTCATATGATTAAAGGAACTGAAGAAATCGTCTTTAGATTCGTAAGGACCTATTTTCCTTGGTGAAGCCATCTCTTCTCTTCGAGTGAATCTCCTTGAACCAATTTCAAGATTATAATCCTCATTTTTTCCTTCACCATGCTTGTGTTTATCCCTTTTAATCATTCACCTATCAAACTTGATCTGATACCACTTGATACAAAAATGGATAGAACCCATACAACACTTGATTTGAAATATCACTAAGTTCAATACCACTTTCTTATTCCATGAATATTTTATGTGATAATGCTTATAGAATGGAAGTGATTTATCTTAATTAACCAAACACTTTAACTGGTGATCATAACTTTCATAATCCATATTACATACGCAAATACAAAATCAACATGAAAACAATAATAAGAACCACATAACATAATAGTTGTTAATGAAGTTCACCCAATTTGGGATATGTCTCCGAGTCTGCTTCCAATTAGGAGACCTCTTTATTAGTGCTGAAATTCTTGTGATTTTACAATGACCTTTTCCACTGTTGCTTAATTGCAAATACAAATGTCAATTTCGGCACCGCCTCAGAAAACCGAATCCAATGACTATAAAGACTACATATTTCTCTTACAAGTACCCAATGGCTCTATTACAGCTCACAAATCCCAAATTTCCATATTTATGGATTACAAATGAGTGATAAGATTGTCACCATCGTCTTCGTCTCAGAAAAGAAATTCCGATGAATATAAATACCCTATATCTCCCAAAAAAATAATACAAACTTGGCTTCAAAATACTATTAGCATATATTTTAGCACATAAGTATGATGTGTGTTACATTGGTGTAAATCGCTAGTCATATAGGGGAGGTGGAGTGGGGGGGGGGGCGCGGGACGGTCGAGCCCCACTCAACTCCCTTTATTCCCACAATAATTAGTAGTAACTTAAATATAATACATCCAGTCGTCTATAAAAACTCAACCATTTGGTACAATGGTTGGCGCACTAGTGTTAAAACATTGGCATTGTTTGGTGGGAGGTCTGGGGTTCAAGCCTACAGACTCTACGTTTTTACATACATTGAAACCATATGTTATATATAGTTTTGTATTTGTTACATATTCATTGGCATATTTCGTTATCACTTCCACGGATCTCAGGCTATGGTTACATGTATTACACATAACCAAAGGTCAACGGTTTAGCCCTTGGCCCTTTTCCCCGTGGACTATACCTTTAAACCTACTCTTATAAAATGTTTAACATAGAATTATTAAGTCATAAGCGATGGAGTGATGGTAATGGAGTCTTGGTAAGGTTTATGGTAACATAGAAGTATTAAGTCATAAGCGATGGAGTGATCATAATGGAGTCTTGGTAAGGTTTATGGAGGTCACGCGTTTGACCCCCATTGAATATACAAACTTTTAATACACTTTAACCATAATGCCCAATGGGAGGATGCCACTTTGCAACCTCTCATTGGATTATGAATACCACATGTCAATCTATAATTAGACCTCCTGTTCCATACAGAGCCATGTCACCTGCCACTTGCCAGTACTTGGAGCTACCACTTGTCAACACTTAGAGATACCACTTGTCAACCTGTGAGCCTACTGGATGTCTCTCTTTGAGCTTGCCACATATCTCTTCAGGGTTGACTTTTTCCCTAGTTTACCTAAACTTTGACCATCCATAACTTTTTCATACAGACCTTGTTTGATTTGATTTTTGCATCATTGCAAAGATTGTGACGAGAGATACACAATGGCATATTTTTTCAAGATCAATTGAGATGATCAAACTTTGAGAATATATGATCCCTTCTGGGCCTCTATGAGTGTTCTCGATCCTCTTGGACCTCTGTGAGCATTCCTGGATCCTCCTGGATTAGGCAAGGGCCCCAGTTACAGATAATTTCCGGCTAAAAATTTCATCCCCATCCCCAAAGAGTTATTTGATAATCCCCCTTGAGGCGTAGAAGAGGAGGTGTAGTTATGTGATTTACAAACAAATTGACACCAATTCATATTATGGCTACATGGATGAAGACAACGATATCTTGGAGATAGTCGAGTGGCCCGTGGAGGAGTATATGCAAGGCAGAGCACTAAGGAAGTGGTAGAGGATCAAGTCTATGCTCTAAATTATGAGTGGCACTGAAGAGTGGCCTATTTTTTTTCCTCCACAAAGAAAAACCTCCGCAAAAATTTAATTGTGGAAGATTGCATAGTACTTTGTGAATTGAACTGTTTTTCCATGCATTTTTACGTAACAACCACTCTGGTGTGATTTCAATTGCAATGGTATGCTATAAACAATATATCACATATGCATATTGTGTTTTTTAAATCATGTTGATGTTGTTGTTTGATTTATAAAATGTATAACATGTACGCTAACAATTTCTTTGTTTTTAAATTAAATTTAAGATGTATCACTCATAAGAATTTAGATTTTCCATATAATGTTTAACTTTAGTTTTATGAAATCATTTACTTTTGATTGTAATTGTGAAATATTAAACTATTAATGCCATATAATATTAAATTAACCTTCAAGACAAATTGTTTAATTTTCAACAAGATACAATATGTTTACAAAGAAAAATTACTTTTATGAAATTTCATTTTCTCATTTATTTTATTGATAAAATTATAATAATTGTTCATAAATACAATTATAATTGTTATATTTATGATTAATGATGGTACACATATCTTCCATATTGGGATGGTTTTTTTTTTGGGTTCAATTATTATATTGGGATGACTTATGCCACGTGTCATATTGGAATATAAAATGCACCTCACTTTATATTAATAATAATAGAAATTAATAAAGGTTTTATTAGAATCAATATGCTTTTTTTAGTTTGTAGGAGAAAATGTCAAATTTTTAAAAATGATTGTGTTAAAATTTTATTGCAAAAGCATATGAATGTATTTTTAAATTATGATACATGTTACATGAAAAATATTAAAATAATAAGAAACAATAACATTTTTATAATATTTTTAATATATATTTGGAATTAATAAAACTATATCTATAAATACATGCAATTCATGAAATAATAACATTTTTGTAAAAATATATATTTCAAATCCATAGAAATAGATCTATAGATGCATGCAATTACATCAAAGATGAGTCTATGTAAACTATTTAAAAATATTGTAAAAATGAAACACAATGATAAATGATTTGGAAAACATGAATTAAATTAATTGGTTTATGGAGTTCCAACCCCCACCATGTTTTTTTAATACAAAATTAAATTTGACATAAAGTCATTATAAAACATGGACATATGATTCTTTCCCTCCCAAAATTTTTAATTTTACATAATGTGCATGCATCCTATGACATTAGTGTTTTATGTAAATTCTACAATTACTAATATTCATTCTCATTTTTTTAATCATGTAATCAAAATCATTTTATTAATACATATGTATTATTAAATAACTAATATACAACTATCATTTGTCCTCCACAATTAATCCTAAGAGATCCTTAACTAAGTGATGCCTCCCATATTCCCTTTGTGAGCCTATTTGATATCATAGGGCCCTTTGCATCATGAAGTATCCATAAAGCATCAAATTTAAGGGAAAATACATTAGTTTTCACATGTGGGCCATATAATGCCCTAATAAAATCCCTAGTGTGCAAGGCTTATAATGTCTAAGGTTCATTATTAATATATAAAAACATAAAAAATATTAAGCAAAATCAATAAATAAAATAAAGAAAAGTCTGTGTGTAGAAGTTATAGGTTGCTTAGAACCCATCTTTGATGTAATGATTGTAACATGCAACCAACTATTTTATAAAACTAATGTTGAATTAAGCAATACATTTACATTAGTTCCATTGAAAATCCAAAAATACAATTATTCAATCATCTTTTTCTTACGCCCCAAGGGGACGTCTAAAGGTAGACCCAATGCAAGGAATTTTTGATGAGCCGTTGGTGGTCTACAAAAGTTATAGTTTATTAACAACTCATCACCAGGAGAAAAACTATGCATTTCATGCACAACAAAAAATATGGATGCCTTCCTTTTCATAAATAAATTTGTCATTTGAGTGTTACTCAAAGGAACAATTTTCCCTAAATAATGAGGACCTGCAACTATTTATGAACCTTGTGATGTTCCCATGAGTTCATGGACGACCATCGATATATAAAAAAAAATTCTTGTTAAAGTTTCCAAAAGAATAACCATTCATGCACATACTATACATGGAAATGTTATTTTTGCATTTAACAATATTCAAGTAATCAGACTTGTTGACTCACAAAATTGCCACTAGCCACTAGCCTACAAATTGTTGGAAGACATATTAAAAAAACCTATTAATAAATATAACTATTAAGTGGGACCACCTAGTGAGAAAAATAAAAAGAATGATAATGCACTAAATCTGCATATGTTCTCGGAAGTCAATGGCATCATTCAGTTTTACTTTCAATTTGTTGAGGCATCTCACTGCATCCATGATCATAATATGAATTTATATATATGATTGTTAAAGTTTTTGTTAAGAACCTGGATAGATCTAGAGATAAATTTAGGGAGGTACCCAATGGGAATGAGTTTATGTATTATTAATGGAAGTCATTTAATATATGAGAATGTGGTCATTCAATGTAAGGTGGACTAGGTCCACTATATTAATAAAGGCCCACTATGGTAGTTAAATGTAATAAATGTGATAAGGCTCTCTAGAAGGTTCCTAGGAGATAGAGAGTGATATATAAATACGTGTAAGCAATGTAATGAGATATAGTGAAGAATAGGGTGAATGTATCAAGCATTTCTTGAGGAGTGATATCCTTCCTTAAGGATTAATATATGGTGGTACCCTACCTCAAGGGTTTTGACTATTTCTTGTGTTCAATATTTTGGTGAATGGTTTAGATTATTCTTGTTGAGATTCTTGGCTGTTTTGAGATTTATCTCTATATCTATTCAGGTTCTTAACAATTGGTATCAGAGAACTTTCCTTGGCCAAAGAAGGAAATAATGTTTTGCTCTTTTTTCAGACTTTTTCTAGGGAAAAAAAGGGCGGTGCACTTCAGGTTCAAACATGAATATTTTTTAGATGAATTTGGCAAAAAAATTGGATATTTTAATACCTCTAGGAAAAATACCCAATTTATAAAAAAATCAGCCGAAACGGACTCTGGGAAGTAAAGTTATGAGCATTTTAAATTTAGCAGTTTTTCAGGGTTTTCCGGAAAAAGCCGCGATTTTATGCAGTAAGTTATTTCAACACCCTAGATTTTGTTGAAGATTTATTACAAGGATTATGTTTTTTACTGGAAGAGATGATGGCCCTAGTATTGAATAATTTATACAATCTCACAGGTCATTATGGAAAGAGAAATGAAAATATTTTGTAGACTGGGGTTTCAAAGGTGATGCTCTCATATGGTGGAAATCCTTTCACCATTCTGAGTGGATGTCACTTTCCGAGGAATCACTTGAAAAATTACTTTTAGACAAGTGGTCTCATACACAGATTAAGGATAAAGACATCACCAAGAGTTTATTTTCATGTGGAAAATCTATATTACAAGTTCATGGTTGTATTCATAAATAAAATGTCAATGTTTCTATTAACCCTAGTTGCAAACAAAATTTTATCAATATTCAGTTGGTTAATAGATTGCAAGTTCCAACAAAGAATATTCAAAGCACACAGGTTGCAAGTGAAAATGTTAAAATTTTTAAATATTTGAAGCTCAGTATGGATAAATATGTGTTGCATTCATATTTTGAGGCTCTAGATATGGGTGATGAAGACATTGTTTTGGGATATCCTTGGATAGAATCAGTGGGTACCATTAATATTAATGTGCAAAATAAGTTTCTAAATATTTGGTACAAGAAAAAGAAAATTACATTGTAGGATGTGTCTCTTAGTAATAAAGATGGGCCTATGGAAGCTAACAAAGAAGTTATTGTTGAGTCTGAAGTTGAATCATAGGAAGAGTCTACAGAAGGAGATGAAACAAAACTACAGGAATGACATAATCAGGAATCTAAGGAGGTCGTTGACTCAAAGGCACAAAGTGTTGCAGATTTGAAGAAAAAATAATAGATTGCTACAATTGTTGTATATCACCATCCACATCATATAGAGACAACATTCATCAAGGCAAAGGCATGTGCATCAACACATTTATGCACCAGAAGGGCACCATAGAGGAAACCAATCAAGAGGTGCATGGAGGACTAACAACACTATGGGAAGAGCTCATGCTACATAAACAATCCCATGGAAACCCCTACATGATGCAGAGCAAGATCAGGGTGTCAAGGAAGTAGATGGACATCATGTTCGACTTCCATTGGGATGGATGGATGGTCGTACTTGGTACCAGTTGGATACATTACTTAGTTGGTCATACTGTATGGTTTCTTCTCATGTTTTGAGGACGAAACATGTGAAGGGGGATGGAGTGTAGTATACCTAGGGAGGTACCCAATGGGAATGTGGTTATGTATTATTAGTGGAAGTAATTTAATATATGAGAATGTTGTCATTCAATGTAAGGTGGACTAGGTCCACTATATTAATAAATGCCCACTATGGTAGTTAAATGTAATAAATGTGAGAAGGCTCTCTAGAAGGTTCATAGGCGATAGAGAGCGTTGTATAAAGAAGTGTAAGCAATGTAATGAGATATAGTTAAGAATAGGGTGAATGTATCAAGCATTGCTTGAGGAGTGTTATCATTCCTTAAGGATTAATATATGGTGTTACCCTACCTCAAGGGTTTTGACTATTTCTTGTGTTCAATATTTTGGTGAATGGTTTGGATTATTCTTGTTGACATGTTTGGTTATTTTGAGATTTATCCTTAGATCTATTCAGGTTATTAACAATTATGGTGGTTGGAAAAAATTTAAAATGTTTTTCCATACTTTCATCAAAATAAATGATTGTCCCATGGTATATACATATGCCAATGGTTATGATTTGGGTTGTTAGATTATCAAAAGTTGGTGGCATGTGACAAAGGTTGTCATGGCATATACAAAGTCTTATTGCAAGTTATAGGTATTGCCTCTTCACTTGAAAAAGTGGTTCGATTATATTACAACATCCCACATGCAATGGTATTCAACTATATTAAACAACTTTGCACTATATATTTTAGTATCAATCTCACATATACAATAATTAGTTATTTTTGAAAGGTGGAAATTGTGGTTATATTGGCAAAGTTTAACGCTGCACAATGCATATGGTATATTGAACTGTGTTATTGAATGACATTGTTTCCTTTAAAATTGATTTTTGTTTAAATGTGATGAAAGTTGGCCATAAGTTTTAAGCCACAATCTTGTAAACATTTATGCCAATTGACATGGCATGTGGTCCCCTTCCCCAGAGGCATGCTGTGATTGGTTGTTACGTTGGTTGTATTTGAAATTTTTGCTGATTTAGTGAAGTTTTTACCACTTGAAAGTAATGGAAACATAGTGGTGATTGACGTGCATTTAATGCACCAATACGTGGGTTTTGTCACCCTCATTTCACTTGGGTTTTGGCATTATGCACCCAAGTCTTTTATTTTCTTTGTTGTGGTAATGAATTGGTCCACATAGCTCAAATATTGGTGGTTTTGGGTAACGTATTTTCTTCAATCCTGGTCTATAATGCACCATTTTGCAAAGATATGAGGTTTCAATTCGTTTTACAAATAACTGCAAAATTTGTCGTAAAATGGTTTTTTTGGGCTCCGATTTGGCTCTAGTTTGGCATTGTTGTTGCATATATTTTTTCTTTCCCCTCTTATCATTTTATTGTAAAAAAATAAAATATTTATGAGCCGCACTCCCTTCATTCATTATACCACTTTCCTTTTCGTTTTGTGTCAAAAAAGAATTTTGGTTACAGTTTCTGTTTACATTTGAGGTTCGAAGTCAAAACCTCTAAAGCATACCGAGAAATACCCACCATCCTTACACAATGATGACATGTTTGGTTTGTTCAAAATTTTATCATATGGCTTGAGCTAATAACCATTTTCACCCGAAGTATTTTGGGTTTTAGGTTCTCTGATTATATAAGCGTTCTTTCTTTCCCATAGGAAGAGAAGTTACCAAACCATGCCACTATTTTACCCTTGGGTATTACCCAGGTTTCAGTTTGAACCATAACTTGGTTTTTGGAATTTGTAACTTGGTTGAGATATAATATTTAAAGGCTAGTTCGAAGGTTAGTTGGAGTTGTTTATTTCATATGGCCTATGTCACGATACCCTGTCTCATTTCCTAGCTATTGGGTTCACAGGATTCGTAACCGAGTTCGTATATTAAAGAAAATTTTAAAAGAAAAGGATCGAGTGATGAACCAGACCTCTCTATTTGTTTTAACTATCAGTGAATATATCCAAGCTATTGATTTCAAAACCCATTTCAAAAAAAAAAAATTCAAACCCTAAATCTCATATGTGCTATATGCTTGACAATGGTTTGCTTGGAAATATCCACAGTTTATTAAGGGTTTTGATTGTGGTTTTCATTTAGAAAATAAACAATGATAGGGTCAACATGCTTCATTGTTACGATGGTTGGCAATGTTGATGAGAAGTATTGTGAGTATAATGTGAAAGCATAATTTGATGATTGAAGAGAAAGTAGATTCAATTTCGGTAAGTGTATAAATGATGACCAACTTATGAAACGACTACATTCAATGGTTCCTGTTGATAAAAGGGTGATGAAAAACAAAAAAGGATAATTATATAGACTCCATTTCCCTTCATCAATCTCATTTTTCACAAGTTATTCCGCAAAATTCCATTCATTAATTTCTTGTTCTCGTCAATTCCCTATCTATATAATTTAAAAGTGAAGTTTTTGTTATATCAGTTATGGATGATTGATTGCAACTTGGGAACATTTCTATAATGTCTAGCTAGAAAAAATACAATCAGATAATGATAATGGAAACATGTTGAAGTTTATTGTTATATAAGTTCAATTTCCTTCATCAATTTAACTTTTCATAAAATATTCCATAAAAATCCTTGTCATTTATTTCCCTTAACCATTTTTTTTTAGTCCCACTTATATAAAAGAGGATTCTTGGATATGTTCAACATGATAAAGCATAAAGAAAGAGACATAGTTTTATTATCTTGAAAATATTTGTTATGGATTTTGAATGAAAGATGGGCATATTTATTTTGATAATGATAAAAAATTCATGGATTGCAGACTTGTATATTGGATGTAGTTGATGAATATTATGCTTCTGTCCTTGATTCACTTTATCTCTTTTCATTTCCCATTTATGTATTATGGTTGTGTTAGGTCAGAGCCAATCTAATCATTTAAATAAATTTTATTAGATGTTCTATATTACAATTACTTTATAGTTATGATAATCAAATTATCATGGTTATAGATGAGCGTTTTCAGCAGAGGAAACTATGGAGGAGGAAATAAAGGAAGGGCGCCAAATTATTTTTGGCAAAGAGGAAACACGAGGTTAAAATTCTCCATTCAATTTGATGCAAACTTTGAAGAATTCAATCAACTTTTGTATGCATGTTTCTTGAACCTAGATGGGAAAAGAGCCTTCCAACCTCCTCCTTCACTTGAAATACCACCATTACTTCATCATCCTAGAATTTTTGGCATACTAGTGCAACCACATGTATCCTTATCGCAAGAAATTCCTATCAATGATGGCTGGAATGATGTTGTACATCCTCCCCAAACTCATTTTGATGGATGGTCCACATTGTATTTGCAATTACCTCCTCCTCCTCTTAAGAAACCAGCTCAACACATCACATCAGTGACATCACAAGCTCATTCAAATCATCCCTTAAAAATACTTAAGTCTATTTCTCAATAACCTGAACCTAGTAAAAGAAAACAATTGGTGTCATTCCCAACACCCTAGACATGAAGAAAGATACATCTCTTTTGGAGACATGCACCCATAGGCATCATTAGCCAAAGGTAAAATTCATATCAAGGAATATTCATAAGTTCTCAAAGTGGTAGATTCTAAATATAGTGGACAGAGGAAAACTGCCTCACATAAAAGTTATGATTTTTTTATTTTGTCATGTTTATTTTGATTTGACTGTTGGGACATAATTCAATTATTTTTGGACATGAGATAATTTGAACAAAAAATATTTTTGAATAGTATAATGGCTCATTATTATTGAGCACACGCACCCACCTACCCACCCACCCCCCCACACACCCACACACACATTCGACATTTGGGAGCCACATATATACAACATGAGATATTTTGAACAACAATTATTTTTGGGTAGAAGA
>ML781142.1:669498-689085 GCA_009831015.1 Picea engelmannii | reverse complement strand
ACACACACACACACACACACACACACACACACACATTCAACATTTGGGAGCTAGAAGTGTTCTTTGGAATACTTTATTATGGGTTGATTGAATATTTATATGTTATGAAATTTTGAATGTCATGGGATGCATATTTATCTATGGAGGAAGAACATGATAAAAATAAGGATACATAGGGGGTCCCCACCTATTAGTTAGTATTTATTATACCCTTAAAATTATTAATATTTATTTATAAATTGTCCCTATCTAACTAAAATTTACTTAAGTAACTTAACTAAAAGTAGTTGGAACTACCCAAAACTACTTTTGGAGAATAAAAGGACTTTAGGGACAAGCAAAAGAGGGAGAGGAGAGAAGCACAAACTATGATAAGGTTTTCTCTTATTCTAAAGTGAGATTATATTACTACTTCATTCATTTTTAAATCACTCAAAGGATGGGATTTTCTTGTTGATAGCAGGGTCTTACTGAAGGTGGAAATAAGAAGGACCAAGAAGAATAGATTGTTGACATGATTCAAAAGGTTTATCATTTGTTTTTGATAGTTTGTTAATTCTTATTGGATTTCTGAATTAGTTTTTAGTTCTAACTAGGATTTTTTTGCAGAGTCAAGACAATGACATATTTGTTGATGTTTCTGGTAGCTACGAGAGGTATTCACCTCCGAGATAACATTTATTAAAGATGAAGTTTACAATACCTTAAAGGAAAACCATTGGAATTCATAGAAGATCCCAGAAGAGAAGTCATCCTCACATAAAATAATAAAGAAGAATTATAATGCTCCAGAAGTAAATTCGGCTCTAGAAGAAAAAGATAAATAGAAAATATATTTTCCAGAAAGTCGGGTTAGCCCTGCCAGAAAGTTCACTAGACAAATTAGTATAAATAAAATGATGCCTTGATAATTTGGCACACTCTCTAATGGATATATAACACAATTTTGGTGGAGAGAGCAACAATTGTAGCTGCAACTGCAGAAGGAAGAAGGTCGCATATGGAGGGTCTATCTCCTTTGGTCTTGGTGATATGTTGGTGGATGCCAACCACTCTAGCACTTTGGATAGAGTGATATGCATATGCATTGGTGATATCTTGGTGGTATTCTAGTGGAGGCTAGACACCCTATCTCTCTGTCTAGGATGTGTTGCATCTATGTTGCTAGGTTATCTTCTTTGTGGTTTTCTCTAGTGAGCTTATTCTTGTTTATTTTATCTTAGCAAGGATATTCTCTATAATAAGGTTGATGGAATTTCTCCCCTTATGTAGAAGGGTTTCCCAGGATGTATATGTTATGCTTGGGGGTGGCACGAGTAGTTTCCTATGGTTGGGTGGTGATGGTGCAACATCGCCTATGGAGAAACAAGCATGCAAAATATGTTTAAATTGATATGGTAAATCTAATGTTAACGTAATTAACGAAAATTCAACATGGTATCATAGATTGGTTTACTTCAGAACAGTCTAATCGATGGAAATAATATCATGCGATTTATCTTTCCATTGTAGTTCAACACTACAATTTGTCCCTGTACTTTGCCGCTGCACAATTTTATTTTTTCAGGCTAGTTGGAGCACCTTGAAGTTTTAGGGTTTGCTGCTGCTGCCAGATGGTGCTACAATTTCTAAGGTATTTACTTGTATATTTAAATTGTATCATTATCTTAAGGGTGTTTTTCAGGATAAGGGACTTTTTTCCAACAAACAAATCATATATCCAGAGGGATCTCAGATCCAGTGCATTCAAAGGAACAACACATCCTCCAGGTTTGATTATTTTGATATGCCTCTAACCGTTATGGCAACATTGCGATATTATGTTTTTTTTATCTATTGGAGTTATGATCATTATAATAACCACTTAATACTAGAGATTCATTTGTTTATCTCCCCTCAAGAATATATTCTTATTTTGTTGTCTATTCTAGGAAGGTTATATTGTTAAATTCCATGGAGGTTGCCATGGAAATGTTGTTGTTCTTTTTTTCTTGTTCTAGGAAGGTTACCTCAGAGGCATGTCACTAGGGATAGATCTAAGAGGGAGCTTTAGTGATGGTTGATGAAGGAAACTTATGGTCTCTAGTTAGATACATGGTGTAGGAAGGATCACTGAGGCTCCATCGCATATCCACAGTTGAGCAGGTAGCCAACATTTGCACTAAGCCTCTATCTGAGACAAGATTGGAAGGAATGAAAATGTTTCTCTGGGGGAGTGTTGATGATTTACGCATCATGCCAATATTCCAAGATTGATCAGATAGACTTGATCATGTGGGAATAGGCCCAGATGTAATCTTCGACGGATTGAAGATTCGAGTTGCTACTAGATCTTTAGGAGGATATCAGGTAGGCATTCCAAGCTTGGTCAGATGAACTTGACCATGTGGGAATGATCCTAGTGTATTCATTGATGGAATGAATGCTTGGGACCCTAGTATAGTCTTCGATGGACTAAATAATCGAATCCCAATGTAGTATTCTATGGAATGAATACTCAAAGACTGATGTAGTCTTCGATGGACTGAAGCTATGTTGTTCTCGATGGACTGAGGATTCCTCCAATGTGTGTGAATTGC
Source organism: Picea engelmannii (assembly GCA_009831015.1). NCBI lineage: Eukaryota > Viridiplantae > Streptophyta > Pinopsida > Pinales > Pinaceae > Picea > Picea engelmannii. The sequence continues at coordinate 686,506 of ML781142.1, read as the reverse complement.
ATAAGGGATAACACTCACGATGAGGTGAGTGGCCCTGATAAGAATCATGCTGACCTTTCTCCCAATACTAGGATGTAGAACATGGGAGATATGGAACATATACATCCAAAGTAGATGTGCCCCAACATAGTCTTCGATGGACTGAAGAATCAAGGTGCAATTTCATGTGTCTGATAGCATTGAGATAAATGCATTCATAGAGTGATCCTATGGGAATATGTACATTCCAGGACTGATCTTGATCATTATAAATATGCTCATGATCATGTGGGAATGTGGAAATTCCAGGATCAACTATGAGGTGAATGTGGATCCGATGTGGTCATAATTCTTGTCATGGGACAAGAATGACCCGAGGTGTTAGACACATGGTTGTGGAGATGGATCATCAATATAGCTAATGAGGCTCATGGAGAAAATTTTCTATGATATAAGAATATAAATAATAGTACAATATATGCTCGGAGAATGCCTTCCTTGTTGAGAGGGAGTAATGATGGTTTCATCTTCATGAGACATTCTTTTATGACGATACTCCTCGATGGAGTTAGTTGAGTATGAAACTTATTTATGGACTGATAATTTGTACTGGGTTGGTGCCCAATGTCCCTTGGGAGTAGACCAAGTGGACACATCATGGGAGAGTAGGTCCTTGATGATGCACTACGGGATAGTAGATGATAGTGCCACACTACGGGCAAGTAGGTTCTAGTGCCACACTATGGACAAGTAGGTCCTAATGTATTCTAGTGGTGATGAGGTCCTAGAAAAGGTCCACATTAGGTGTATCCATATGTGACGTGATGATGCTACTAGTAGCATGGTCTACATGACCATGGCATATCCTGGGAGGCTATGAGGACCAGAGGAAAAAAATCATGGAGAATACCTCCCTGGCTAAGAGGGAGTGTTGATGTTTCTGGTAGCTGCAAGAGGTATTCACCTCTAGGATAACCTTTCTTATAGATGAAGTTTCCAAGACATTAAAGGAAAACCATTGGAAGTCAAATAATATCCCATAAGATAAGTCATCCCCACAAAAAATAATAAAGAAGAATTATAATGCTCCAAAGGCAAAGTTGTCTCCATAAGAAAAAGATAAATATAAAATATATTTCCAGAAAGTCAGGTCGGCCTTTCCAGAAAATTCACTTAACAGATTAGTATAAATAAGAGTGACGCCTTCCTCATTTGACACACTCTCTCATGTATATATAACACAAGTTTGGTGGAGAGAGCTGCAGCTACAAAAGGAAGAAGGGAGCATATGGAGGGTCTATCTCCTTTGGTCTTGGTGATATGTTGGTGGAGGCCAACCACTCTACCGCTTTGACTAGAGTAAGTTCCAACTGCATTGGTGATCTCTTGGTGGTATGCTAGTGGAGGCTAGACACACTAGCACTATGTATAGGGTGTGTTGCATCTATGTTGTTGGGTTATCTTCTTTACTGTTTTCTCTAGTGAGCTTGTTATTTTTTATTTTGACTTGGCAAGGATATTCTCTATAAGAAAGTTTTTGGGTTTTCTATCCTTGTGTATAAGGGTTTCCCAGGATGTATATGTTATACTCGAGGGTGGTACAAGTAGGTGCCTATGGTTGGGTGGAGATGGTGAAACATCACCTATGGAGAAACGAGCATGCAAAAGAAGCTTAAATTGCTATGGTAAATCTAATGTTAACGTAATTAAAAAAAACAACAACAATATTGTGGCTTGTTGATCCATTTTTTTCTCAATCTTGGTTTTACTTAGAAGACACCATTCGTCTTTGTGTGATGTAACATTCCACCTCTGACTTCTAAGTCTTATTCTGGTCCTTACCCATTCTGAGGTACAAAATAATGATTTTGGCTATAATTCATAAGTGAATTAATAAAATTATTGATGGTTTTGGGTCTCATTTTGGACTTCATGTGTAATATGTATTTTAGATTTTTTTTTATGAGTGTTTCATTAAATTTGTTATAAATTTATGTCGAAAACATTTATTTATTTATTTGTCAAAACACAACATAAAAAGACAACATTAGGCCCAAGTTAATATACTTGAGGACTAATTGATATTTTTGTTAAAGGCTATAAACATAGGGTAGTAATCCCACTTATCTTGCTTTAGCCCAGCAAGATTCGAAAATGTTGGCATAAGGACATCCATTCTTTTTCATCAACATTTATTTGGTGACCATACTGGGGACGAACCATTCAATGGTATCTCTCCATTTTTTTATTTAATGCTCATGTCTCTTTCAAGAAGTAGTACATTATCTCACCGTACCTCATCATGAATAAACCATATTTTTATTTGATTACCAGTTTGTCCATGGTTGGTTGTCCTGTTTTTGAAGGTTATCCATGTGAATCTTCTTGCAATCATGTTAACAAGTTCATTCAATTTTGTCTATTTGTTGGGGTCCAATATGTTAATAATTTTTTTGATATATTTTTTCTTACTCTTCATGGAAAATAAAGATATTGGTATAGGTTCATAACACCTAATCCTAATTTTGTGGGACAAGTGATTTTTACAAAGTTCATTTCTGACTTTCCTTCTCCACCTATTTCACAAGACTTTGAAACTTTGCATGAGATTCTTCCTACCCTTCCTCAATGCGATTGTTGCAGTAGCCCTCATAAGAAATTGACTTGTATATTATTCTTAGTGTCTAAACAAGATTACCAGGAAAGCCCCCTACCTCTTCTTGATTATCCAAGAAGATAATTGCACTCCTTGTGATTATTTGTTGAAATCTTCAAGAGTTTGTGAGAAATATTGCTCGTATACATATTCTCATGTTATCCTTGATCATGGAACCTTATTTGATTCCTTTCCATTCAATGATACTCTTTTCGAAATTCATTTTGAGAAAAATCATGTTTTATCAAATGAAACATTCTTAGATGACAAATATTGTGAGGAAAATAGTCTTGAATTACATGGCATTGCCCCTAATATCCCTTTTCCTAATGATCATTTTGAATAAAGTGAGAAAGAGGATTTAGGGAATGATGTATCTTTATGTGATTTTTATTTTGAGGACATGGTAGAAGATGTTTTTCCTAACACCTATTATCCTGAAAACATTGTTTGGCCAAACAAATATATCAATGAAGAAATCCAAGTCAGCCATCTATGCCTTGATAATGAACATAACCCTCAAACCCCAACCCTTTGTTTAGAACATGATTTGACCATTCAATCCATTTCTCACATTACAAATACCACATTTCTTGAAACTAATAGACAAATCTAACCTCAAGATCATGGTTTCTCCCAAATATTTCATTGATATACATGCAATGAAGAAGTTGACTATGAAAATAAATTCGATGTTGACTTCCATAATCCAATTTATGATAAAGTATGTTATGATGATGTAACTAATGAATGGTCAAATATAATTGATGAGGAATCTTTTTATTTTATTGATTATCCTTTTGAAAATACTAGTGAGGTTGATCAAGATCTCGAATTAGATAATTATTTTTCAAATCCATTGTTTCAATCATCAACAGAAGCCAAGGAGTGTGACACTAGTATGCATACTCCTCTCATGTGGACTCTTTATTTTGATAATCATGATGAGTTTAAGGGCCTTCCTATATTTTTAAATACCTTATATGCTTCCTTGGAGTATGATGTTCTTATCCCTGGTAAGAAGATTGCAAGTGATAACATTAGGATCTATGATGAATCTATAAACCCTATCTTTGAAATTCAAACCTCGAATCATAAAACTAATTTATTTCATCCAATTGATGCTTTCAATATAAGGTGCAAATATCATCTAGTTGGTTGGAAGTTCTTGTAAGATGGTAAACAATTTTTCTAGATTTTAATTGGTCCCCTTCATGTGCTGTACGCATTAATTGGTTGACATTCTTCACCTAATGCCATCCAAACCATCAATCCTACTTGGGGGTTTAATGATGCATTCGTTTATGCCAAGTTTCATCTTGTTTGAATTTTCAATGACTGGTTATCCTTCTCCTTGTACATAAATAAATAAATTTATTTTGTTCTATTGCTTTGTTTCCTTTTCTATTGCTTTCGCTGCATCAAACATAAAATGCATTTTGTAGTCATCTGCTATGTTTCTTAAGCTATTTTCTCTTGCCATTGTTTTAATTTTCATTTCACAGTATTTCATGTACTTATTTTATTTTGTACAAATTTTGTTTTATGTTTGTTTAGTTTTAATTTTGTTTTTCTTCAGTTTTGATTTTTTTGTTTTGATTTTTCAATTTTTAATTCAATCCAGATCATTCAAGCCACTTATTTGATCCCGTTGACTGCAAGATTTTATTGATCTATTTTGGAAATATATGAGAACATCATAGGAAAATGATTTTCTTTTGGTCTGCAGTGCTACTTGTGTAGTGATTTCCTATGCCTACATATTGTTTGTTGAAGCAGGAGATGCAATATCTTCCCCATTTTCTTATTTCATGTTCTTCCCTCCATACAATTTTATTTTGCAAGATAATATTAGAGAATTTTATAACAATTCCTAGAAAATAATGATTCCAACAAAGCCAAAGATTCTTAAATTCTATCTAACTAGAAATTGCCTACCCCATGGAGTCACCAGATGTTGACTCACAAACTCAACGCTAGTCACTAGCCTGCAAATTGTTGGAAGGAATATTAAAAAAACTTATTAATAAATATAACTATTAGGTGGGACCCCCTAGTGAGAAAAAGAAAAAGATTGACAATGCACTAAATCTTCATATATTCTAGGAAGTCAATGGCATCATTCAGTTTTACTTTCAATTGGTTGAGGCATCTCACTGCATCCATGATCATAATATGCATTTATATATATAATTGTTAAAGTTTTGGTGGTTGGAAAAAATAAAAAATGTTTCACCATACTTTCATCAAAATAAATGATTTTCCCATGGTATATACATATGCCAATGGTTATGATTTTGGTTGTTACATTATCAAAAGCTGGTGGTATGTGACAAAGGTTCTCATGGCATATACAAAGTCTTGTTGCAAGTTACAAGTATTGTCTCTTCACTTGAAAAAGTAGTTCGATTATATTAAAACATCCGACATGCAATGGTATTCAACTATGTTAAACAAAAATGCATGTTATATGATAATATCGAGCTCATATATACAATACTTAGTTGTTTTTGAATGGTGACAACTGTGGTCATATTGGCAAAGTTTAATGTTTCACGATGCATATGGTATATTGAACTGTGTTATTGAATGACATCATTTCTAACATAATTGTTTTTTGTTTAAATGTTATGGAACTTGGCTGTAAGTTTTGAGCCGCCATATTGTAAATATTTATTCAATATGACATGGCATGTGGTCCCTTTCCCAAGAGGGATGATGGGATTGGTTGTTATGTTGGTTTTATTGGAAAGTTTTTTTGAGTTGGAGAAGGTGTTACTACTTGATAGTAATGGAAACATAGTTGATCCAGGTGGATATTGGTCGCCACCCACCTATTCCACTGTCTCAAAGATCAGTTTCCATTTTGGCAGTTTTTCTACAGTTTTTTAGGTCCTAAACTTCTGGGGCCATTTTGAGGCCCTTAATAATGTTTTTTAGGCGTGACATTGTTGCACTAAAATATTTATCTAGAGTATGAAAAAAACATGTGTATTTCTTGGGTATTTCTTTCCAACGAGCTATCATGCGCCTAAAACAGATATTGTATGAAAAAATTATGACCTCGGGAAATTGTTGTACCAACTTACCCCATCAGGGCTCACATGACTTTTGGCACTTCATCTCCTAGGGTTAGGTTTTTTTATGTTTAGGGTTTTTTAATTTATGAATTATGTTAAAAATTCCTTTGGAGCCTCATTGTAATCAATTTCTTGTGAATGATCATAGCCGACACATCTCTTCTCAAAGATAATCTACCACCATTCTAGCCAGCTTGTGTGTTTTTGCATTTTATAGTCTTTTATATTTCAAAAAGTCATTAATAGAATTTGAGCTTTACTATATTATTGTGTTCCTTTCCATATCTCTATGTATTTATTTGTTATATCTATGTTATATTTATTCCTTCATATTGTTCCTAAAAAATAATCCAGATCAGTGGTATCAGAGCGGTCTCCTCCTTGTCATTCTTAGTGCATGTCCCCGACGAGGTTAGGTTATAGAGAGTTTGGTCTCGAGCTTGTTTCTCTTGAGGAAAAACTCTCTCGCACACCCAAGAAACCTTCCATGGTGGAAGAAAATAGGGACGACGAGACATGATATCCTTTCAAGATGTTGCTCGCTAAATCCCTCACACGACAGAGGAACGAGATGATGGATAATTTCACCTAGGTCCTTCGATGTCTGACGACAATAATAGAGGAAATTTCAACCAACAGTCACTTAAGAGGTACGACACCCTTCAAGGTAAAAGTTAAATTTGATATTCCTTTATTTGAAGTCCAGATAGATGATGATGCTTTGGAAAAACGGTTAAATCTACTAGAGGGTTATTTCTCTATCCACATATTTTCCAACAATGAAACGATCCCCTTCACGCTCCTTAAGGCCATTCCCCATATAAAATATTGGTGGGAGACTTACTGTGAGAAAAATTATGAGGATGAGTCTTTAATTTTTTTGCTAGGACCCACTTGGGTGAGTTTTTTTTATTCCCTCAAGGAAAAATATTACCATGTTGGAAGTTATGATGAACAATACATGAGATGGACCACACTATGCCAAAAGAGGGGCCAAACAGTGCCAAAGTTCACCAATACTTTCCATACCTTGCACAGAAAGATGGGTATCAAATAATTTGAGTGACATATGTTCCTAAAATACCGTGGGGCTCTTCACAGGTACATCCAAACCGAAATGGAGTTTTTGAACATATTTTCATTTGGAGTCGCTTACCGATATTGTGTCAAAATCAAGTAGAAGTTCAAGCAGCAGAACAAGCGGGAGTTCATATTTTCAAATCCAAAAAAACAAAAGTATGGTAAGGGTGGAAATAAATCTCAAGATAAAGGATAGAGAAAGGATGGCCAACCCTAAGATAACCATCGCAAGCCACCAACAAAGAAGTTAAATGAGAATTCTAAGGACACTTAGAAATGGCGTGAGTTCCACAAAATCGCTTGGCACAATACTGATGAATGTCGCTCCAAACAATATTTGTTGGATGAGACAAAATCCCCAGGGTGAAATGTTGACTCGAAATCTGATTCAGAACCAAAAAAGGTAATACAGATCATTGATGTAGAACCCATTGTCACCAACAATACCAAAAGGGTTCGGCTAGAAGAACCAAAGGATCCTGAAGAAGGGGAGAACCTTTTCGACTCACACAGGTAGGTGAAGGGAACCCCACTCGATTTCATTCTTTACAGTGGTAGTTGTTGACCCAAAAATATGCTTTGGGCTCAACATGGTTTTTAACACCTTCATTCCTCCACAAGAATCCCTTTGGGATATGGTTCTAGTCGAAGACAGTGGTGAGGGTTATAGTGACTATGGCCTCTTCCCTTGAAAGAGTATCAATAGTATTCCTTCAGAGGGTTTTTATAGAAGTATGTAAAGACTTATTAGGCACTATAGAGTATATGGTAACAAGGTCAAGTCAATTGGAAACAATCTAGGTCAGTTCAGGGTTTTTGCTTTCAATTGGGTCAATGCTTCTAGGATTAGTTGAGGGATAGTAAGGTCAAATGGATATCAAGGTCATAGTTTTTTTTACCCTAATATCTCCTATTTGGAAGTAGTATAAAAACCATGATCATCACTATTTCCATCAACATATTAAACAATACCCAAACAGGACCATCCAGGCCTTGCTCGACTTGTCATGGGGCCATGTTATTTTCTCCTTAGGGGAGGCCTCGCCAGGGTAAGTTTTGAGATCCTAAACCCACCCAAATATTAATTACTCATTTCAAGGATTCTTATTTCATATTTCATGAGATAATCATGCAGTTTGCGAAAATTTTATCGTTGGCCCCTTTTGCCTGTCACTGGGCGGGTCCCATGGGGACAGGGTCCTTTCGCAAAGAATAAAATGAAATATGGTCACATTTATGGAATAAAATGATTCCATATTGTAGGGATCAAGAAAATGTTTCCAATGGGCTATCATGATCCTAATTTCAAGTTCGTATGACCCCCCTACGAAGGACGCAAAGTTCACGTCACCGAAATGGACAAAACCAACAGCTGTGACTTCCTGGTTTGATTCTGTTCAGATTTCCATTTTAAAAAGAAAATAAATCCTAAGGATGGTGTGGGTTAGTGCGATACCTTTCTAACGATATATCCTGTGCTTGGTTTCGACCCTCAGTTAGTGAGAATGAGCCTTTGCAAGTTCATGACCACTTTTGGACACTAGATTGGTTACAATGGTTCAAGGTTAAAAGCATGTTGTTAAGCGGTTTTATATCATGGATTCAGAAACTCCACATCGTAGTGGGCTCAAATTCATTTCCAACGGCTCCTAATTTTCCTCATTCTAACCTCAGATATCCTGTTTAGAGATGTCACATTAAGGACAAGACATTCACCCCTCATGCAAAATTGGGGAAATTAGAAAAATATTTTTTTTGGGGGGAAATACAAAACCCACCCTCCTCTCGTCTGGATGATTTAACAGGTGAATTGGAGAGAGAGGGGGCTCTAAAGCTGAGGTCTTCAATGGAAGATAAGGGGTTCCAGAAAAAAAATTAATATTTTCCTTGGTAGCAGGCTAGGACATACTCCATCCCAAAGCACAGGGTATAGGTACCCATACCTCATTACCTACTCAACGCGTGAGTTTTTTCTTAGAAATGTCAAATTTGGTTATGTTTGTGGTGATTTTCTTCATGGTCCAGAATTGAATATTGATGGGTTTAGTCAATATACTGCTTCATGCATTAGTGTGCTAGTTTTTATGATTTCCTGGAGATTTTATTGGGAAAATATGTAAGGGAGAGGGGATTCGAACCTCTCTTGGGAACCAGGCCCAAGCCTCCAGGGCTCCCTTAAATATTTATAAAATTATGAGTTTTTATGAATATTATGGTCTGTGCATGCTAAAATTGCAGCCAGGGGGTTTGAAACCCCAACCTCCGCCCTTTACCCAGCTCATATGCCAAGATTTCTGACTAAAACATTAAAAAAAGAGGGGAAGGGGTTTAAACCAAAGACCTTTTTCTCCCCTTTACATAGTTCAAAACCCAAAAAATAAAAATAAAAAATCAAATTTTGTTTTAGTGGTGGTCGACCACCCATCCACCACTGGGGTGTTAGAAAAACAGGATCGCAAAGCAATACAATAAAACAAATGCAGAAATAAAACACAGAATATACACAATACAATAGAGACAAATATATACATGGTTCACACACTATGGACTATGTACACTAGAGAAATTTCCAGGTCCTTCCTTTATTATTATCCAACAAATAAAGGGATACAACCTACAACACACCTGCTGTAACTTCCTCTTCTTTCTCTCACAATATCTTCACTCAGAATGCAATATTCACAATGGTACATAGCCACAATACATTTTCCTCTTTTTTTTTCCTTCTAGGGAAAAAAAACCTAACATAAGTTCTACCATCAGATCTATGACCTTATAATGAATGGTCTAGATTTAATATGAAATTACAATATACATTTACAAGGAAAATTTTCCTTTGGGGTCTTTGCCCCCGAATCCCTGCCTAGGGCCTATTTCCCCCAAAACCCCGTAGGAGGGGAGCCCCCCCTGAACTCCCCCGTGTGGAGGAGTGTACATTCTTTAGGGGTGTAAAGTCTTCATGGGGTATAAACATGGTTGAAAAAAAAGATCTCTGAATCAGGAAGATAATCAGGCTCCACAATGAACAATCTCCCACTTGGAAACTGATCTCAACAACTCAACTGCTGCTGTATATGTTGGACTATGATCCTTCTTGGACTTGAGAAATTTCTCATCTTCATCTTCATGCTTGAAGACCAAATGAAACTGAGCAGGAACTTAGTTTATCCCTGGTTACTCCCTTTGTTAATATGTCTGTAGGATTCAGGCTAGTGTGTATCTTTTCCAACTTCAAATGTCCATATTCCAAGATGGATCGTATGAAATGGTACATGAGCTGTATATGATTAGTCTTCGAATGGAAGCATGAGTTCTTTGCAAGATGAATGGAAATATCACTGTCACAGTGCAACCTACTATTCTCCTACTTCTTCCCCAATTCCTCCTTAAACCTCTGTAACCAAATCATCTCTTTACTAGCCTCTGTAGAAACAACATACTCTTCCTATGTTGTTGAAAGTGCAACAACATTTTGCATTTTTGAAATCCAACTTACTGTTGTTCCACCTATAGTAAAAACATACCTTGTAGTGCTCCTCTTGCTATCTTTATCACCTTCCATATCTGAATCAACATATCCTTGTAGAACAACATCTGAACCTCTAAAACATAATGCAATAGTAAAAATACCTTTTAAATACCTAAGAATCCACTTTACTTCCTCTCAATGTTATTTACCTAGATTGTTCATATACTTTCTCACAACTCCCACTACATGTGCAATATCTGGTCTTGTGCAAACCATCACATACATCAAGCTGTCCACTGCTGATGAATAAGGTACCTTGGAAATGTATTCTATCTCCTCCTGTGTCTTGGGACACATTTCCTTATTTAATTTGCAATGGCCGGACAAAGGTGTACTAATTGGTTTTTCATTCTACATTCTAAACCTCTCCAACACCTTCTCTATGTACTCACCTTGAGACAATGACATTTTGCGATTTTTCCCATCTCTTGTTATTCTAATACCAAGGATTTTCTTTGCAACACCCAAATCATTCATCGCAAATGAATTAGATAATTTATTCTTCAACACATTTATATCTTGCATATTTGACCCTGCAACAAGCATGTCATCTACACACAATAGAAATATAATATAACTTCCAATTTCTAGCCCTTTAAACTAAACACAGTGATCAAAATGACATCTACTATAACCTTGTTTTGGCATAAATATGTCAAACTTCAAATACCACTTCTTTGGAGTTTGCTTTAGGCCATACAATCTCTTTTTCAACTTGCATACCAAATTCTCATTTCCTTTGACCTCATACCCATGTGGTTGTTGCATATAAATCTCTTCCTCCAAATCCACATGGAGAAAAGTTCTTTTTACATCTAACTAGTCAAGATGCAAATCTTCTACTACCACAAGACTTAAAATAGTCCTAATTGAAGTCATTTTAATAACAAGAGAAAATATTTCATCAAAATATATAACTTTCATTTGTGAAAACCCCTTTACAGCAAGTCTAGCCTTGTACCGATTTTTCCCTCCATCTTCTTCCTTCGGCTTGTAAACCCATTTATTCTGTAATTCTCTTTTTTATGAAGGCAACTGAACCAAATCCCAAGTCTGGATATTTACCAGGGAATCCATTTCCTCTTTCATTCCTTGCTCCCACTTCTTTTTGGTGTCTACCTGCATTGCCTCTTCATAACATCCTGGTTCACCAAAATCAGTCAACAATAAATAATACAATGAAGGAGAGTATCATTCAAGAGGTCTACTTAACCTTGTAGATATTCTAACAAGACTTGCAAGAGTTTGAGGTACATGCTTCATCTGTCATTGTACATTTTGATTTTCTACTACCTTTGGAATTTCATTTTCAGTAATCTCATCAAGCACCGTGTATTCTGGTTTTTCTTTTTCTTGTATCTTTCCCTGCAACTAATGTTTGTACATGACCTTCTCATTGAATATGACATCTATACTCGTAATGATTTTGTGATTTTCATAATCCCATAAGTGATAACCAAAATCATTAACACCATATCCAATAAATGTACACTTCTTGGATTTTGCCTCAAGCTTTGTTTTATTTTTTTTATCAATATGGACAAATGCTTCACAACCAAAAGTATTCAAAAAATAATGGTTTGCCTTTTTACCTATCCATGCCTCCTCTGGAATTACGCCATCCAAAGAGCTCGAAGGTCCTCTATTTATTAAGTAAACATTAGTATCTACAACATCTACCCATAATTGTAAGGGAAACCAACATGCAATCTCGTACTCCTTTCATGCTCCATGATTGTCCTGTTCATCCTTTCCGACACACCATTTTCTTGTGGTGTTCCTGGAACTATATTCTCTCTACGAATCCCATGGTATGAAACGTAATCGTCCAACTCCTTGCTACAATATTCACCTCCATTTTCTTATCTGAGACACTTCAACCTTTTTTCATGTCTCATTCTCAACCAACGCTTTCCATTTCTTAAAAGTATAAAAAATATTTGATTTTTGTCGAATGCAATAAACCCAAGTTTTTCAAGTTGCATCATCAATAAAAGTAACATAATAACAAGAGCCAACAAAAGATGATACCTGAGCTGGTCCCCATACATATGTATGAACAATCTCTAACCTTTCACTCTTGTTTTCTTTTCCGACTCTGAGAAATATGAGTCTCTTATGTTTTCCATAAACACAATGCTCACAGAAATCCGAATCAATTTGTTTAAGATATGGAAACAAATTTCTTTTGTGAAGTATATGCATCCACTTCTCACTCATGTTTCCAAGCCTATAATGCCACAATGCTGTATCCACTCCTGTAGAATCTAAAGAGACAAAAGAGTTAGTATTACTAGTACATAAATACAATGTACCTACCTTCTCTCCTTTTGCTATCACCAATGATCCTTTGGTTACCTTCCACATCTTATCTGTAAAAATGGATATAAAACCTTCACTTGCCAACTACCCTGTTGAAATTATATTTTTCCTTAGATATGGAACATGTCTTACCTCTTTCAACAAGCATTTGTTTCCATTCCTTTGCTTTATCTTTACCTTTCCCATTCCAACAATTTTTCATGGTGCATCATTACCCAAATGAACCTGTCCAAAATCACCTTGAACATAATCTAGAAAATGTTTATTATGGAGTGTGGCATGAAATGAAGCCCCTTAATCTACTACCAAAGACTCATAAATATTATCTATAGAAAGAATCAATGCATCTTGTAACACATCACCTGCTACATTTGCTTCCTGATTTTTCTCGTGTTGTCCATATCTTTTTTTCTTTGGAGCTCTGCATTCTTTCTTCAGATTTTATTTCTTCCCACAATTGTAGCACTCTATATTTCCAAGTCTGGATTTGGATCTGCCCTTCCTAGAATTCCCACGGTTTCTTGATCCCTTTCCTCTATCCTTTTGTCTTCCGATTTTCTCCATGTTCAACGCATTACCTCATGTCTCACCTATGATTTTTCGTCGCATTTCCTTGTTAAGAATAATACCAACAACATCATCAAATTTTAAAGTGTTTGAACCATAGACAGAGTTACTTATAGCCATGACCAAGCCATTCCAACTTTCTGGCAATGAGAATAAGATTAGAAGAGCCCTGACCTCATCATCAAAGTCCACTTTTACAAAACTTAGTTGATTAGTAACCATATTAAATTCATTCAAATGATCTACAACAAACCCACCTTTTGGCATCTTCATATTAAATAATCTCTTCATTAGAAATACCTTATTTGACACTGAAGGTTTTTCATACAATTTAGCCTATGCGTCCATCAACTCCTTCATTGTATTTTCTTTTGAAATATTGAAAGCCAACGATGCTCCCAGGCTCAGCCGTATCGTTCCTAGAACCTTTCTGTCAAGAATCTCCTATTATTTGTCCTTCATGGCTGTTGGCTTCTTTTCTATTCCACCCAATGGTAGGAATAGATCCTTCTGATATAAATAATATTCCATCTACATATTCCATAATTGATAGTTTTGGCTGTTAAATTTCTCGACCCTAAACTTTCCATCTTCTGCCATTGCTACCACTCGAACCAGGAACCCTCTTTTCCTACGAGTTACCTTTCACTCTGATACCAATTGTTAGAAAAACAGGATCGCCGAGCAATAAAATAAAACAAATGTGGAGATAAAACACATAAGATACACAATACAATAGAGACATAGATATACGCGGTTCACCCATTGTGGGCTACATCCACCAGAGAAATTGCCAGGTCATTCCTTTACTATTATCTAGCAAATGAAGGGATACAACCTACAACACACCCACTGTAAATTCCTCTTCTTTCTCTCACAATCTCCTCACTCAGAATACAATATTCACAATGATACATAGCCACAATACATTTCCCTCATAAAAGAGGGTTTACTTCTAGGGAAAAAAACCCTAACATAACTTATACCGTCAGATATGCGACCTTATAATGAATAGTCTAGATTTACTATGAAATTACATTATACATTTAGAAGGCAATTTTTCCTTCAGGGGCTTCACCCTTGAATCCCTTCTAGGGGCCCGCTTGCCCCCAGACCCCACAAGGGGGGTAACCTCCCCTTGCACTCCCCAACATAGAGGAGTGTACATTATTCTGGGGTGTAAAGTATTCATGGGGTATAAACATGGCTGAAAATAAAGACCTCTGAATCAAGAAGATAATCAGGCTACACAACCAACATAGAGCACCACCACCACCCTCAAGCTCACCAACACCTCCCCCCATCCATATAATCCTCCTCCATTCCCCCCCCCCTCAGGCTCCCTCCACCTCACCACATCTCCTGTGACCTCCTCTTACCTCTATGCATTTCCTCACTTCCCTTCACCTACTCATTCTCTCCTTCCACAACGCGCTACCCAACCCCCTCCTTTTCCTCCTTACTCCTCTCCCCTTGCATCCCTCCACACCAAAAAAACCTCCGCGTGCACCCTCCTCTTCTTCCTCGAACCCTGCACCTCCATTCCCTCCAATCACATACCCCATACCCCCAACTCACATCTCCACCCCTCCTCCACTCTCCATTCCTCCCTCGACCTCACTCCCCACCCGCACAATGCCCGCCTCCCATCTACCTAGCATGCACTAGTCCGCTCCATGCTCCCCCCTTCGATCCCCATCCCACATCATAGCCATGCACAACAACCACCTCCTCTCCACCACTGGGCACTCCAACCACTGCCGACGACTCCTTGGGGTTTAATTTTTTTCTAATTTAATTTAAATTTTAGTTTTTATTTTATAATTTTTGTATATTATAAAATTTGTTTTTAAAATTTTTAGTTTTATTTTTTATTTTAATTTAGTTTAATTATATATATAATAAAATTATTATTAAAAAATTGTAATAAAATTAATTTTTTTTAATAAATTTTGTATATATATTTAAACTATATAATAAAAATTTTAATTCCCCCTCCGAGGGTCACTGGGTTTTTAATGGCATAAATTTTCCATACGTAGGTGAAATTTCTCCCGTAAATAGTCAAAACGACCGAGGAGAAGTCAATAATGTGGACATGGAATTCACATCCTCAAATTCATCCTATAATTTCAGTGGCACATCCCATAGTGACAGAGGCTCATAATTATCCCAAAAGCACATGCCAGAAGGAGTCCTAAATGGGGGCCTCCGAGGCCAAATTGGTCCAAACAAGGAAAAACCATTTCAAATACAAGTATGCAAGCCTGTAGAAGCCTATCAATTTTGGTTTCCAACCCATAATGTTTCCTCAATTTCAATTTTTCCCTGATTAGTCTCTCGACCAACTCCTTCCTACATACCTTTCTGGGGCCATATCTTGCTCATCCAGAGTCATATTTGTGCCAAAGGAAAGGAAGAAGAAAGGTAGAAAAAAAATATACATAATGGAAACATATAAACTCAATTTTGTGTCTATTTTTTATAGGGGAAAATCCTCCCAAGGTACAGGCCCAAGGGGTCCCTTTGCTGGAAAAGGCCCAAATCAAAGCCATGCTTCAGTCAGCTCATAGGAAAAATTCTAGGAAGAAAAGGGGGTGTATAATTAGGTCTGAAAAGTGCCTGAACAATGGGAATTTCCTTACATACAACGACCAAGCCCAAATTCCCCTTTCCCTCCTAAGAAAATCTTTAATTTCCCCACACCTTGGGGATTCATCCCGGTGAATCCGACATCCATGGATGGTCGTGAACTATCCTAGTTCACTTCATCTACAATTGAAAAACATGGAAACAATCAAAGATTCTTTGGGATGGAACAAATCCCAAGGAAAATGATGACGTGGCATACTAATTTTTGTCATTTTATGAAAATGACTTTTTGTAATAGTTTAGTTTTGCATGATTTACTTTTGGCTTGTATACATTGTAATTGAAGGGTCAAATCAAATTTGATTTGATTCCCTTTAGATAAGATCCCTTTTGGATAATTTTAATTTTTGGTTAAAACCAAAAACACTTTAAGGGTTGGTCCACTTGTCACTTTTCCAAAAGTTAGAAGTGTCTTGTGACATAACCCTAAGCCTTCACCTCTTCTTTATAAATAAGAGGAATGACATTGTACAAAGGGAGGATGAATATAGTACCAAATCTTTGCTGAAATTTTCCAAAGCTCTTTGTGTGTGTGATACTTGTTAAATTTTGGTTGTTGGGCATGTAACTTGTTGGTTAAGGGTTGAGGGGTAGTAGTAAGTACTTGTTATGTTAGCTATCCCTAGGAGGGATTGGTTAGCTAGGTGTTTGTTGCTTCTTACTTGGGTTTAACTTACTTGATTTCATTTACTAACATCCCTTTTTAACTTGTTTGATGTGTTGTAGTGCAAATTTCCTGAAGTATTCAACTGTTTTCATCCTTAGTTAGTGGTCGGGAGTCATAGGGCCCCTTAGGACAACCCTTAAATAATCACCTTAGCTAGTTGTTTATACTTGCTTGCTTCTTTATTTTTCATGTAAATTTCTATTATGATTTTCTACTATTAAATTTGTTATCCCAAAAAGGAAAATTAACCATTTTGGTCAATTTATGCCCCTGGGACAACCATCTTAGTTGGATGTTATCTAGATTTTATGTGTAAATTTCCATTTCATTTATTTCAGTTTTTTCATATAAAATCACTAAAATTTCGTTGTTTGCTTGCAAGGATACAATCCGATCACCTATTCTACTTCTCCTAAGCAGTTGGGGACCATCTAAAGACCTGTTTGAGGCAAAGGAGCCAGTAGGACAGTGTTGGA
>ML781142.1:659305-669386 GCA_009831015.1 Picea engelmannii | reverse complement strand
AGATATTTCCTGAGGAAACCCATAAAGGGTAAAAACCTCTTCTTCTTTATATGATAAGTAATCTTTACATTCTGTACATTATCATACTTATGAGAACCAACTCATAATGAGGCTACAACCTCTATTTTGCAAGCTGCTACTTGCTGAGATCACCAACTCTCTGAATTCTCTAGCACCCACTAGAAGGAAGCATCGACTCCCTGGTTTCTCTAGCACCAACTAGAAGGAAGCACCAACTCCCTGGTTTCTCTAGAACCCACTAGAAGGAAGCACCAACTCCTTGGTTTCTCTAGCACCCACTAGAAGGAAGCACCAACTCCCTAAGAGTTCCAACACCAACTGGATGGAAGCACCAACTTCCAGTTACACAGGCACCGACCTGTATATCAGAGAACCAATGTTCTCCCTTGCATCTCCCTGCCACCCTCGTTTCTCTGGCTGAAACTAGATGGAAGCTACAACTCCTTGTGTTCAAGCACCCACTTGAACCTCTGAGGACAACATTCCTCCCTAGCACCTCCCTAGCACCCTTAAATATCAATCTTTTCTACTTAAACAAATTACAGTGATATAATGTTCATCAATGGCTTACCAGTCTCATCATTGTTCTGCTACAATGCTCTGCTCTACCTACATCGGTCTCTTCCTGCACCCCTTCCTTACGCTTTATGTTCTTATGCCTTTCATGCTCTACGTACCATGCCCCTTCTATGCACCATTCCTCTTCTATGCATTTCAGCTGCTGCACTCTGCCTCCTTCTACACACCTGAATCACTCTCAACAACAACACCCATCTCTTCTTTGTTCTGCATTCTTATAGTCTCTGTGCACCTTGTGCCTGCCATATGCGCAATCCTTCTACATGCTCTTCATAGCACCATTGTTCTCCGCATCGGGATATTCACTGCCACTCCACATTGCCACGACTTTACTCCCTCGAGCATCAACACACTCTCTCTGTTTTTCATGTTCTCCTCATGTTGATTCCTCTTCTTGATCATCATGGAAATTCCTCAACTTCTCTAGCGGTTATACCCATGCATTCATCATCACTGGGTGTTATGCTGAGATTCCTTAGCCTGTCTAGCAGTCGATACTCTCTATCTTCTCTATCATAGTCGAGTGCATCCTCTTTGTTGCAGTTACAGGACTCAACGCTCTTCCATCTGTCAATCACCTCTATGAACAATCTTTGTTCCACTGGCAGATGCCTTGAGACTCTTCAGCTCCTCTGGAAATCACACTGAGGCCTCTTTGATTTTTCTGTGCAGAAATAATCAGTGGTTTCTGGAAGTTACACTATGAACCTCTTGAGCCTTATGCCTTTGGCACCTTTCCCCTTTCCTTTCACATGTGGCCTCAAGCGATGACCACACACCTGTTCAGAAGGCGCTTTCGCGATTCACATTTTGACAATTCCTGTTGTGAGGCATCTCGACTCTCCAAGTCATGATATTCGAAGTGGAGATTAGCTTCATGCTAGCTCCTCCCTTGAGCTTTCGTTGATGTGACCATAGGTTATGACCAGGGGCCAATTTTGAACATGCATTCCGCATTTCGCATTTCGGGGATTATGTCGTGAGTGTCCTTGACACCTCCAACTCCTGGTATTTGAAACCTACACCAAAAGGTGTTTTTCACATTTAGGCATTCCTGTGGTGAAGTGTTTCGGCACTCCAACTTCCGGTATTCAAAACCTGCACCAAAAGGTGTTTTTCACATTTCAACATTCCAACATTTCTACAGTCCTGTGGTGAAGTGTTTCGACACTTCCAACTCTCGGTATTCGAAACTTGCACCAAAAGGTGTTTTTTTCATTTCGACATTCTAACATTTCAACATTCCTGTGGTGAAGTGTTTCGACACTTCCAACTCACGATCCCCGAAATGGAGCTTGGTTGCACTAGCTCCCTCCTCCATATTCCGTAGATGTGACCACTGGCTGTGACCACATCCTTATTCAAAAACGTATTTTGCACTTTCACATTTCGGGGATTCTGTGATGAGTCATCTTGACTCTCCATGTCATGAGATCCGAAATAGAGATTGGCTTCTATAGCTTTGCTGTCTAGCTCTCGACAATGTGACCATGTGATATGACCACTCTCCAATCAAACAGGAACTTCACTCTCCAGATCAATGGTCCACGATTCGTGGTGATCGGACGGGTATCCTCTGCCCTGGGACTTCAGCCTTTGAGACTTTGGGGGAGTGATGAAGATAAAACTCCCGAAGCAAAAATCCTAGAGTGAGGTCACTCTTGCGTCACTCGATGACGTGTCGTGACCCGAATGGCTGCCACGTGTCAGTCTGAATTGTGATTTATAAACTTCACGGGCCTTCGTTGTGCCTAATCAATGGTCCAGATCAAACCTCGATCCAACGACTAGGATTCAACGACCAAGATCATTTCACAAATTCACGAGCCTTCATTGTGCCTAATTCGAGATTTTGGTGTTTCACATTTTTCAACTTCGGGACTCCTGTGATGAAGAGTCTCGACTCTTGACTCCTCCAACTCCTGGTATCCGAAACCTTTGTTGATGTGCCTGTTTCAGGATTTTGTAAGACCGCTTCTCCTAGCACTCTAAAGAACGTGCAGGTTCTCCTGGATCCAACGATGGTCGGACCCTGCGCTCAGATCTAACGCTCGAGATCTGTCCTCCATGTTTGCACCCCTCTTATCTGGATTCAGATCTGACGATCATCGGGAATTATGAATGGGATCCAACAATCACTGTTGCTCTTCATTGTTACGCTTCTGATATTTCCATGCCATCATCACTACTGATATTCCTTGCCTTTGCCATGCCATTATCCCTACGTTGTTGGTCGTGATATTTTCCATCAATGACAAACATGCATACTCTGCACTATCTCTTATGATCTTATCGATCTTTCTTTTCTGCATCTTCCCAAAATACTTCTGGTGCCCGCCTGGCACATTCTTCCTGTACTTAAGCCATCTTCGTTGTTTTACTTGCCATCAATGACAAGAATACGCTGCCTGTAAAACATGCCAACAATCTCCCCCTTTGGCATTGATGGAAACAAAGGCACCCAAACTCTTTTCTCCCCCTTTGACATCAATGTCAAAGAAAACACGCTCTCCCTGAGCTGTTGCAGTATTTTTATGAGGTATCAGATATTAAACCAACACAAACTCCCCCTCACAAGATGGAATCTCTTATTTGAGGCCTGCAGAATATTTCTATCTAAACCAGAGTCTTCTCATTCTGATTCTTGGACCTGTTCATATTCATCTTCCGCTGTATCCTCTGTAGAATACTCAATATCGCTCAGCTCTCTTACTGGGACTCCTTCATCAACCTTTTCTTGTCATAACTGGGTGACTCCCCCTGTCACTATTCCCTCTGCTTCTAACTATTTTCCCCCTTTGTTCCTAAAAGGTTAGCTTTTCTTTGACAAGGTCTTTCCTCTTGTTATCTCTACAGGATGTCATGTATATCATTTTGTAAAACAAAATGTTGTCATTGAAAATGCTACTGTCCTACTGAAACATTGCGTAATTGTAACTTGTACTTTTTAAATAACCCTTGGATCTCCCCATTGATTCTCATCGATCTCTATTACTGCAATTTCATTTTTCTTCCATGATGCATACAATCCAAGGCTTTTATGACCATATTCAATCATAAGAAAAAACCGCTACAACCACTCTCATACCTGCTTTTCTTTTTCACAGACAAAGGACTTGTATCAGGTTTCTTAGGAGTACTGATTTCTTCCTTGTTGTATCCAATAGAAGATTTGTCATTTGGTGATCTCTGACTATCCAAGAGCTTATCTAGGGTCATGGAGTTGTTTAAGAACTTGCTTTGGGTGTTTGACTTCTCAACCTTCAAAAATTCAACTTCCATCTTATGACATGATTCTTCTTTTGCTTCTTCCATGGGATAGATGCTAACTGAACATTCTTTAATTGTATTTGTGTCTTCTTCTTTACTTGCAGGGGAGGATTCAATATCAACATCATTAATTGACCTTATTCCTTTATTCACCACTTGTCCCAAGTTTACATTTACCTTACACTCTTTGGACGTGAACACCTCTTCATTGCCTCTGTCACACTTTTGACTTGTACTAAGAAAATTTGGTTTCAGACCATCCACAAGCATAACATACTGGGCATCTCCTTTGACATTACTCAAACTCACCATCCCTCTATCATTGATTTTACTTGGTTCATCATTTTCAAGGATCACATCTCCTGTTTTGATTTTGCTTATAAGCATAAACTTATCCTTGTCTCCAGTCATGTGCTTGGAACATCCACTGTCTATATTCCCAGAGGCCTTTTGTTTTTGAGTTGAAAGTGCTAGACCACCTTTTTCACTATATTTCCTTTTCCATGTGCTGGCCTTTCTATCTAAGAACTTTATCCTTGGATCTGCGTTGTAATTCTTCAGATGGAAGTTTGCATCTTTGTGGCCAAAGTTGTGACAGATATAGCATTCATTCTCATTGTTCAATAGGTCAAAGTTATTGTTGCAGTGTTTTCTACTCATTGACTATTTATTATTTTTTGACCTCCTCAGTTGCATGTCTCTAGACTTAATTTGGCAATTTGCAATCTGCAATGATTTTTTACTTGGCTATATCATTCTTTGTTATGGAAGATATTTATACCTTGAATGTCTTGCTTGCTCATATCTAAATTTTAAAGAATAGTTTACAACTTTGTGACCAAAGTTAGAACAGAAAAAAAAATATCCATAGAAAAATCCTTTGTACCTAGAAAATGGTTGTCTTCTTTGAGCTGGTCAATTTATTCCATGTTGATGATTTCCTCGAGCAGGGAGTGAATTATTTCTTTGTTCTACAGATTCATTCCTAGCACCTTTTTCTTTACTCCTCCTGGGCGATTGATTTTCTTCCTTTGTTTCTGCAGGTTTGTTGTTGTCATTGGTTGTAGATTTGACAAACTTGATGGGTTCTTTGTTTCTTGGTTGACCATTACTTGATCCCTCTTCATAACCCAAACCAGTTTTCAGCTTTGGATTCCTTTGCTGATTCAGAATGGTGGCTAATCCTTCCGAGGCTTTGATACTTGACAGATTCTGATGATACAAGGCTTGAAGCTTCTCCAACTCTTTCCTTGTTTTCACTACTTCTTCTTCCAGGGCTTCACATCTTGCCTTCTTTTCTGATAATCGTTGTTTCAGAATGTACTCTATTTTATTTGCCTCTTCTAATTCCACTTTTAGCAGTGCAAAGTCTTCATCAGGTTGTTTACTATCTTTCTCGAACTGTATCAATAATTGTTTTTTCTTTCTGTTCTTAATTATGAGTCTGTCAATCTCTTCCAATGAACTGATCAGTTCTCCTTCCATATCAACTACAACTTCTTCTTCATTAGCCTCACTTCCTGTGATTTTATTATCATAATCATCTTGGGCCATAAGCATGAAGTCATTTACCTTATCTTCATAGGAAGAGTCACTGTCGGTGTCTTCTGAGGAGTCATCGTTATTTACACATAAACGTTTCTTTCTATCAAATCTTTTGGATTTGTACTTCTCTTCACCTTCAGAGTTCTGATCATGTTTCTTGTGTGGACATTTATTTGCAAAATGACCTATCTTACCACAGTTGAAACATTTGAATGGAATATTACCTTGGTACTTGCCTGATCCTTTCTTTAGTCTTCTCACGAATTTTGCTTCAATTTCATCAGGCTCAGAATCTTCATTCTTATCTTCTTTAAATGATGCTTCTCTAGAGGTGGGTTTATCTGTAACTATCCTCATTTCATATGCAATCAACGTTCCTAGAAGTTGATCAAAAGCCAAAGCCTTTATATCATTAATTTCTTCTATATCCGAGACCTTTGGGTTGAACCTATCTAGCAAAGATCTCAAAATTTTATGAACTAAAGAGGGTTCCTCAATTTTTTCACCAAGTTCTTTCATTGCATTTACTAGTTCTTCAACTCTTAGAAAATACTTCCCAATGGTTTCATCTTCTTTCATCTGTAGCTTTTCAAACTGTACTATATAGGTTTGAAGCTTGGCATCTTTTACCTTCTGATTACCTTCATAACTGCTAATGAGTTTGTCCCACATTTCTTTGGCAGTTTGAAGATGCATCACCTTTACAAACTCAGCTTCTGCAAGTCCATTCAAGATAGCATTCATTCCCTTAGCATTAAAGCTAAATTCCAACTTATCATCCTTGGAAGCTAGCACACCAGGCTTTATGTATCCAGTCTCTACTACATCCCAAACATTAGCACCTAAGGCCATTAGGTATGTTCTCATTCTAACCTTCCAGAAGGCTAAGTTTGTTCCATTGAACAGAGGGGCCTTATTGGTTGAATTTCCTTCATGGCTTGACATGTTTAATCTCTAGGATCTACCCTTAAATAAAATGGGCCAGCTCTGATACCAATTGTTGGGCAACTGAGGGGGGGGTGAATAAGTTGTTCCCATGCTTAAACAATTTTTCTTATTTTAAACTCTTTACAGAGCACTCAATGACAATCACAATAATCCAGGGAAGTAAGCAATAGAACATTTAGCATCATTCACACATATGAGATACACAGAGACAAATATTTCCTGAGGAAACCCATAAAGGGTAAAAACCTCTTCTTCTTTATATGATAAGTAATCTTTACATTCTGTACATTATCATACTTATGAGCACCAACTCATAATGAGGCTACAACCTCTGTTTTGCAAGCTGCTACTTGCTGAGAGCACCAACTCTCTAAATTCTCTAGCACCCACTCAAAGGAAGCATTGACTCCCTGTTTTCTCTAGCACCAACTAGAAGGAAGTACCAACTCCCTGGTTTCTCTAGCACCCACTAGAAGGAAGCACCAACTCCTTGGTTTCTCCAACACCCACTAGAAGGAAGCACCAACTCCCTAAGAGTTACAACACCAACTAGATGGAAGCACCAACTTCCAGTTACACAGGAACCGACCTATATATTGGAGAACCAATGTTCTCCCTTGCACCTCCCTGCTTCCCTGGTTTCTCTGGCTGGAACCCGATGGAAGCTACAACTCCCTGTGTTCAAGCACCCACTTGAACCTCTGAGGACAACAATCCTCCCTAGCACCTCCCTACCACCCTTAAATATCAATCTTTGCTATTGAAACAAATTATAATGATATAATTTTCATCAATGGATTACCAGTCTCATCATTGTTCTGCTACAATGGTCTGCTCTACTTGCATTGGTCTCTTCCTGCACCCCTTCCTTACGCTTTATGTTCTTCTACCTTTTTTGATCTATGTGCCATGTCTCTTCTATGCACCATTCCTCTTCTGTGCATTTCAGCTACTGCACTCTGCCTCCTTCTACACACCTGAATCACTCTCAACAACAATATCGATCTCTTCTTTGTTCTGCATTCTTATAGTCTCTGTACACCTTATGCCTGCCATATGCACAATCCTTCTGCATTCTTTTCACAGTGCCATTGTTCTCTGCATCGGGATATTCACTACCACTCCACATTGACACAGATTCACTCCCTTGAGCATGAACACACTCTCTCTATTCTGCATGTTCTCCTCGTTTCGAGTCCTCTACTTGATCATCATGGCAATTCCTCAGCTTCTCTGGCGGTTATACCCATGCGTTCATCATCATTGGGTGTTATGCTGAGATTCCTTAGCCTGTCTTGCATTCAATACTCTTCGTCTTATCTATCATAATTGAGCTCATCCTCTCTGTTGCAGTTATAGGTTTCAACACTCTTCCATCTATCAATCGCCTCTATGAACAGTCTTCGTTCTACTGGCAGATGCCTTGACACTCTTCATCTCTAGCAATCACACTGAGGCCTCTTTGATTTTTCTGTGCAGAAACAATCAGTGGTTTTTTGCAGTAACACTATGAACCTCTTGAGACTTACGCCTTTGGCACATTTCACCTTTCCTTTCACATATGGCCTCAGGTGGTGACCACACGCCTGTTCAGAAGGCGCTTTCATGATTCACATTTCGACAATTCCTGTTGTGAGGCATCTCGACTCTCCAAGTCGCGATCTTCAAAGTGGAGATTAGCTTCGTGCTAGCTCCTCCCTTGAGCCTTCATCGATGTGACCATAGGTTATGACCAGGGGCCAATTCTGAACACGTATTTCACATTTCGCGTTTCGGGGATTCTTTCGTGAGTGTCCTTGACACCTCCAACTCTCAGTATCTGAAACCTACACCAAAAGGTCTTTTTCACATTTCTACATTCCTGTGGTGAAGTGTTTCGACACTCCAACTTATGGTATATGAAACTTACACCAAAAGGTGTTTTTCACATTTTGGCATTCCTGTGGTGAAGTGTTTCGACAATTCCAACTCCCGGTATCTGAAACTTGCACCAAAAGTTTTTTTTTGCATTTCGGCATTCCTGTGGTGAAGTGTTTCGACACTTCCAACTCACAATCCCTGAAATGGAGCTTGGTTGCACTAGCTCCTTCCTCCATCCTCTGCAGATGTGACCACTGGCTGTGACCACAGCCTTATTCAAAAACGTATTTCACACTTTCGCATTTCGGGGATTCTGTGATGAGTCGTCTCGACTCTCCATGTCACGAGCTTCGAAATAAAGCTTGGCTTCTATAGCTCTTCTCTCCAGTGCTCGACAATGTGACCACGAGATATGACCACTCTCTAATCAAACAAGCACTTTGCTCTCCATATCAATGATCCACGATCTGTGGTGATCAAACGACTATCCTCTACCCCAGGACTTCAGCCTTCGAGACTTTGGGGGAGTGATGAAGCTAAAACTCTCGAAGAAAAACTCTCAGAGTGAGGTCACTCTTGCGTCACTTGATGATGTGTCGTGACCCGAGTGGCTGCCACGTGTCAGTCTGAATTTTGATTTAGAAACTTCACGGGCCTTCGTCATGCCTAATCAACGGTCCAGATCAAACCTCGATCTAACAACTAGGATTCAACGACCATGATCATTTCACAAATTCACGAGCCTTCATTGTGCCTGATTCGAGATTTCGGTGTTTCGTATTTCACAAATTTGGGACTCCTGTGATGAAGAGTCTTGAATCTTGACTCCTCCAACTCCCGATATCCGAAACCTTTGTTGATGTGCCTGTTTCAGGATTTTGTAAGACCGCTTCTCCTAGCACTCTAAATAATGTGAAGGTTCTCCTAGATCCAACGATGGTCGGACCCTGCGCTCAGATCTAACGCTCGAGATCTGTCCTCCATATTTGCGCCCCTCCTGTCTGTATTCAGATCTGATGGTCATCGAGAATTCTGAATGGGATCCAATGATCACTGCTGCTCTTCATTGTTATGCTTCTGATCTTTCCATGCCATCATCGTTGCTGATCTTCCCTACCTTTTCCATGCCATTATCCTTGCATTGTTGGTCGCGATCTTTGCCATCAATGAAAAACATGCATACTCTGCACTATCTCTTCTAATCTTATTGAGCTTTCTTTGCTGCATCTTCCCAAAATACTTCTGGTGCCCTCCTGGCACATTCTTCCTGTACTTAAGCCATTGTCGTTGTTGTACTTGCCATTAATGACAAGAATACGCTTCCCGTAAAACATGCCATCAGACAATGAAGAAAAAACATCATATATGATTGGTAGATCAACCCATTCACACTCATTTTCACCTTGAACTCACTTACACTCATTCTAATTTTTTTTTCACATGTACCCATGTCAATATGCTTTTCTTGTGTAGATATGTTGACCAGTTTTCTTACAAATTTCTGTTTATAAAATATGATTTTTTCCTTCGTAAATAATCATCATTGTTTCGAATTTCAATAAGTAAAATTCCAATCCCCATACAAGGAATCAGTTGGGGCTTTCATGCATATGGCGACTTTGCCGCTAGCAAAGAGACTCAACCCATTCCTTTGGGTTGAATGGTATAACTGTTTACTTGTAATTAGTTGATATTATCTTTATTCATTGTATATTTTTGTTGGCAGCCAATTCAATTTTTTCAATTGTCTCATAAGCTGCCCACACCAATGTTTCACAAACATTGATTTTTAGTCGCAATTTTCATATGAACGACGAATTTATTCTTTGCGCCTTTTCGCACGTTTGTCTTCGCTAAG
>ML781142.1:612149-654463 GCA_009831015.1 Picea engelmannii | reverse complement strand
TTATCAACTTTTTGTTCCAAGTTTTGTACATCATCCTGTTTATGGTTTAGTATCACTTTGTTGTCTAAATCAAATGCAATTGATGTAATTTCTTATTTTTATACATGTCTTGTTGTTTCCAAGGAGTTTAAGAATATAGCAGTTGTTGATTCATTTATGAATTATAGCTTTGTCTTATTCATTAATCGAATCATTTTATGAATTTTCTGCGTTATAGGTTTCCCTTTTGCAGAAGTTTATCATTGTGAACTGTTATGATTTCTTCCTTGATTGTCCTGTAACAAATTCCGAGAAGCAGTGCAGCTGATCCTTTGCGAGAAGCTTGAGGGCTAATTGGCGTGAATTTCTTCCGCCAACCAGCTTAAGGAATCATCATATGCAGGGTAGATTTGGAGCATTACTAGGTTTGTTTTTCAATTATTTGCTTAGTATATTAGCTAGTAAGTGAGTTAAGTAATAGATTAGATCGTTTAAATTTAGTTAACTTACTTTCTTATTCGTATATCATAAAATTAAAAAGAGTTATCCTTCGCTGTTTTAGGACAGCAAGCACATTAGTTTCACAGGTTTCTTTCAAATCTGTAGATTGTAAATAATATACATTTGTGAATAATTGTAATCAAAGTACTAATTAGATGTTTGATTTGAGTTATTAGTCTTTTGTATATATAATAGTTAGAGTAGTTTATAGTTAGTTTTACTTATTTAGATCAGCTTTCCTCTTCGACTTCCTTAGGAAACCTTAGGGCGGCCAACGGAGCCGTTAAACCCGTCAGAGTGGTCCATTCCAAACGGCTTGGGTTATTAGACAACCCCGGACCGGTTCCACTCTCTTAATTGACGGACGGTCATTTTCGCCCGTCAACAAATTTCTCGTATACTAATCTACAGGTGGCTACCCCAAAATGGCCCATGCAAAATCAACAAGCGAAAACATTCAGAAAACCACATAAAACACGAAAACAAAGCATGGGTCCACCCCATACACATTCAAAACAAAACCTATTTATTTAGCTATATGCATACACATACTATTTAGACATGATGCATATGTCACATAATTATTTACTTATTTTTTGTATAAATATTTAGATAGATTTCAATATATTGACTAGGAGGCACGCTTGCGAAAGCGAGACGTGACCTTGCCATGTGGAGGGCCTGCTCCTTTATTTAAATCAATTTCAATTTCATAGAATACTAAGTGTCAAAGATGGGGAGTCTTCATCAAAATCCCCTTAGAAGTTGTCTAGTTAGTATAAATTGAGTGGTCTTTCTTTAGTACCACACAATCAAGGAGTTGAATAGCTCAGCTTGGTTGGGATACTACACTACTTGGGTAAGCTAAGCTAAAAATCCCTTTAGGGGGGTCCTGGGCCTCTTCCTTTTCCCAAGAATTCTTCTTCCATCCAAGCAGCTTTAATAGCCTGAAAGCGCGAGTGATGAGAAGTGGCTAATCCCTTCTTTTCTGAATTGCATGGGGAACTCTTCAACCTAACCACCATGGTCTACTAAGACTACTCTTCTTATATTGGTTGGCACAGTTATGGGATAATAGGTTTTTTCCTGATCGTGATAACCATCAAAACAGTTTGGTGGCCAATGCATGTGTTAATAATATGAAGATTCACAAATAAAATACATTTTAAAGTCAAACCTTTTATCATTCAACACTTCGTGCAAGAATGGAAATTGCAGATGTAAATAATATCCTAAACATAGCTATAACAACTCATTTTTTGGGATCACTTTCTGGGTCACCCGAGGAGTACCAAGCCAGTCTAGGCTTGTTTCCCTACCTTAAAAGCTTTGAAAAACTTGTTGTTCACAATTCACAGCCATTTGAAAAGACTTGGCTGTATCTTTTAAACTCACTTTTCCCCCTATTTTTCACTTTTTTTACTTGAGGCATCCATTGGTCTATTGTCCATGACCCTAGTTTACCCGGGGAACCCATTCCGGGCCATTTTCCAAGGCTTTAAGGGAGCGAACAAATCATTGTTCACTTTGTTTAGTTTGTTGTGCTAAAAATTAGTGAACTTATTTTCATCCCATTGTCCTTAATTTTCACCCCCCATGACATTTTGGCCATCCAGGTAGCTGAGGGAGGACAACACCCAGGGTGGGTGGTCCTAAGAAAGACTTATCATAAGTCTTTCACCTTTCCTTTTTCCCCTTCCTTACCACCTCAGGTGAAGGACCATTTTAGGTGCAGATAGTCTCTGCCTTGTGCCGAGCTATCAAAAAGGATGTAATTGACTTCACATCTGGATAGGTTGGATCTGTCCCAATGGACATATTTTTCTTATAACACATCCCTTTTTCGACGACCATACTGAGGAACTTGGAAATCTCTTTAGTTTTTCTTGTATCCCAAACTTGTATTGAGTATTGGACCTGAATTCTTTGGGGTCCTTTTCCCATCTATTGATAGAATTTTGTGGCAAGGCCTTTCAATGATCCTTTGTATTTTTTTTGGTACTTGTTATAGCTCAGTTCCCTTGCAATTTCGTTGCATCTAGGAGTCATAAATACCATCGAGTATTCCTTTCCTCTTACCTTGTCAGTTTCTGGTCCCACTTGTTCGAACTCATGTGAGAAGATATAAATCTATCATACTTTTCCTTCTACTTCAAGAAGAATGAAAATAAGCTTCGTTTAAGTTGGATTATTTTAACATCATGTCAAAAAGAGTAGGATTGTTGGTGTGATACATCTCTGGTACTTAAAGTACTTACCTAATCCCATTTCAAGTTCACAGGGTGTAAACATCCTAAAACTATGGAAACATTAGAGAGACACATAATTCTGGGAAACCAGAGAAACTTGTTACACCTGCCGTGCAAGATGAGTCACCCTCTTACTCTTCTCCTTTTCAAATCCCCCTACTAAATCAAGCTTTAGTTAATGCAAGAATAGTTACTAACTCTCAGGTTGTTCGTCTCATTGTTCTGACAACTGTTGTTGTTCCTCCCATAGTTTTTCTGATGGAAATACCATGGAAACCCAAGACTCCTTTGAGGTTGCCCCAACCTCTTCAGAACATTTCTGCAAATGCCCCAAATAGGTTTCCTAAGTTCAATGGTGATAGTACACTGAATTCTAAGGAACATACACACAAATTCTATGATGCATTAGCACTTATGGACATTACAATTATGGATGTCATCATTAGAATTTTTGTAAGAACCTTTGAGGGTGAAGCAAAGATATGGTATCACTTGCTTCCCAATGATAGTATCCCATATTGGGACACTATGGTCAAATAATTCAAGAAGCATTTCCAAGAAGTGGATGATGTGGCTTCTCTAATCATGTATTTCACAACCATCTCCATACATGAAGGGGAGAAAATTTGAAAATTTAATCATCGCTTTACCTTAACCTTGAATAGGATCCCAACTGCTTACCAACCATATGGCAACAATTTGTTCCATTACTACATGACCACTATGAATCCAAATGTAAATTATATATTGAAATATAAATCAATACAAACTTTAGATGTAGCCAAGGTTAGTTCCATGGAATTTGAGAGAAACATGGAGGAATCCGGCATGATTCCCTCATATTTAGCGCACCCCCATTTTAATGAGAGGCCTAGGAATGAGGTACCTCAAAATGAGGGTCCTTGGTATGAACCCCCACTTGCCCAAACTTCGAGGATTGAATAAAGGGAAAGTTATGAAATGATAAAGTTGTTAATGAACATGAACAATCAGATACTTTCCCTTAATCAAAAGGTGAATGACTTACAATTTATAGTTCCTGCAAGGCCAAGGCCTCCTTTTCCTCCTACTCCTCCTCTTAGGAAATAGGTTGCTGAAGTGGATTGGTGCCACTTTTTCCAATACTTCCATGATCCCGAGTATTGTTACTCATATACACTTCACCTGGAATTGTCTAAATCTGGCAAAGCCCCTTTACCTCTAGTGAAAAACAAGTTGGCCTCCACTTCCCAAAATGACCAAGTTAACATGGAATATTTTGTTCCTTGTGATGATGATCCTCTTACCTTCAGAATATTTGATGTATAAAACAGGATTCGGGCCCCTAAGACCAATCTGCAAGGGGTGGAAGGGACCAAAATTGATCCTAAGGACAATGAAAAAACAAAATTTCCCATGAATGGTAGATTACCTTCTCCTGCAAGGAACATGGTTCCATGGATTCTATTGAGGAGTCCTAAATCCCTTTAACTCAATAGCAGGAACCAAACCTGCCACCGAGGCCCAATTAGACTCTGCAGTGTTTAATAGTGGAATGGTTCTCCATATCTTGCGATCCAACCAAAATAATGGATGGGCTTTACGTTTTCTTGGGAATGCTTTCTCCTTCAGTTTGAACGTTCTTTTTTGTGTGTTTTCTCTTAGGTGGGACTGATATAAGATAAAGACAATATAAACCAACTAAATGACAAAGTGGGAATAAACTTAACTACTAGAGAAAAGGCTGAGCTTGGGATAACCCTTTCACTCTAACATGCAGACAGTGATCGTCTACCACATGCCTAGTACTAATATGTTAATTGTGTGGGTATTCCCATTACTGACTGAGATACAATTTATCAGAAGAAAACATGCATGTGATCAATGATGGCAAGTAAAATAATTCATTCAGCTCTAATCATCAATCACATAATAACACAAGGATTTATTTTCATCATTAAAGACGAGAATTGTAAAACATTGAATCAGATAACTTATCAATAGATTTAGTATCTCTTACTCATTACATCATCCATTCATGAGATGAAATAAGAAATAATTCTTCTCCACATCCAATCATGCACACATTTGATGAAAAAGACAAACTTGTCTCTGGTCCCAAAAAATGACTTCTCAATTAAAGGCATCTCTGAAATAGTTCTTAACAAAACAAAAAATGAGGGTCTTTGCAACAACCATCGACCTTTGCTAATAGGTTGATCCTCATATTTATAACAAACTATTAACTAAAAATAACTATTAAAGTGCAACTAAGTAAAACAAAACTCGCCACATGGAGCTTTCTTCTATTAGTCTTTCTAAGAGTCATCTTAGGATCTCACTTAAGTGGGTGACTCTTATCGTACTCTGACCACTTGATGAAGAAATCCTTGCATGTTTTGGCATACATGAATATATGATGTTCCATTAGGGCCGAGTGAATCTCTCTTATCTCTACTGTGTGTGACTGATACTTGACTGTTCTGGCACTAACTGTTGTAACATAGCCTAAGATTTGATCGGGTGCTCCATGAACTTTCACGCCTGACTTGTCGCCATATCTGTCACCTTTTCTATTTCCTTGACCCATTATGAGTCTTGTTTGGTGTGAGTATTGAATATGTCATGTAAGTCGACAAAGTCATCATGTGTGCCAAACTTGTGGAGGCCAATGTCTTTCATCACCTGGATGATATTGATCCAAATTTTCTCGCATTTGGCCCATTTTTCTTGGATTTCCCGATGAGGTTTCCGAGCCATTTTCGCCCAATACTCGGTCATTTTATTTATGTGATCAAGGCTTCTCTCTTTTAACACCTGAATTCCATGCTCTTTTGTATCTTGGCCTTGTTGGAGCACATTGATATAGTCGACCCTTTCC
Organism: Picea engelmannii; assembly: GCA_009831015.1. NCBI lineage: Eukaryota > Viridiplantae > Streptophyta > Pinopsida > Pinales > Pinaceae > Picea > Picea engelmannii. The sequence goes on along the minus strand of ML781142.1, from coordinate 648,874 downwards.
ATGGCTTGTTTTTCTTCCTCGTACCACCTCTCCGTATCTTTGCACATCGCAAGTGTCGTGAGGGTGTCTTCCTGAAGCTCGAATATCCTTGCAATGAATAGGTGCTGCTCATTTGTAAATTTTTTGTAGGCCTCCTGGAATTCGTTCCTTAGGAACATTGGGATCTGTGTGGTGTCCTGGTAGTATTTCTCCAAGTGGCACAAATGTTCCAATTCCTTCAGGGCAACGACCAACTCCTCTTCATATTTTTTAGCTCTGTCTAGGGTGGCATCTGTGATTGCCATCCCTGTGCCAATACATTCAGATGTCTTAGAATGCTCTGTGTTGATCGAATTTTCCTCTGTAGTGATGAGGATGGAGTGATCTAAAGTGATCCTCCTCTTCTTGGTGGTTCTCTGGATGATAGATTTCCTTTTTCGATCATAAGAGATGGCATGTATGTGAGCTACTTCATCCACGGGTTCAGGGATTTGTTTATCTTCCCAGGTGAGTGTATTTCCCAGACTTCTGATGGTATAAATTTGTTCAATACTGGGGTATTGAACTTCTTCCCTATGTTCTAGAGGCCCGACTTCTATTTGTCTCTCATCAGGGATTCAAGTACCTATTGAAATTGAGGCGCCAAGGGTAGGCTCGGTACTTACTTGATTATCGGTCGTTGAGAAGCATATTTCTTTTCATGGTGCTTCTCCCTTTTGTTCGACCATCACTAGATCATCCTTTGGACTATTGGCTTGGGTCTTCGGTGCATTAGGGAACTCAGTGTCTAAGACACTCTTGATTTCCTGTTCATTCTATGTAAGACCCTGAATTTGAGCGTCAGGAGTTGGGTCAGATGTCTTCTTCGACTCCTTTTCCTCTTCGATCTGTATGGGGGTCACCATGGATACCTCTGAGATGTCTACATCATCATAGATGTTTATCAATTAGCTTAGGGGGTTTGGTACACTTTCTCTCCTTGATGTTCTGACTATCCCTGGCTGAGTCGAAACACCTGTTGGCGATCCGTCAAATGGCGTTGTGAATTCAGGGTCATCTAACCTGGTAATTTCATAAATGTCTATTAATTCAGGGCCGCTTGGGCCTGTCTGGCTTCCATCCAGGTTATCGGCTGGGGAACTCGTCATTCCTGTGAGGTCTGGGTCATCTTACAATTGATCAATTATCTATTGCACCGATTCTATCATGAGAAACCCTCTCTCCCGCACGTCTTGATTCATATGAAAACCTTTGTATTGCACCGGGGGTATCAGGGGGGATTCTATTGCTATCATTTCTTGCTTGGCCTTGAGGTCCTCTTGAGACGATTTCTCTAATATCATCGTTTGTTCATCCAGGATCATGGCTCTAAACCTGGTCATTTTGGGTTCGACCATCCTTGCCACCACCTCGTCTCGGTCTTGGGCATTTTCTGTGAATACTTCATCTTCCAATTTGTCACAGGCATATGTCCAGCAAGAAAACACTTGCGAAGCATGTTTCAAGACCAGAACCTTAGGGTTATGCTTGTGGAATCGACCGGTCTAGAATTTGAACTCCAATTGGCTCAACCCCTCTTGCTTGGCTTGAGAGGTGTCCTTCACCAGGTAGAAGCCTACATGGAATCCATAGGGTATAAATTCCCATTTTTTTAAATCTTTGATTAGGGTGGCATTGTAGCCATGCAGGATGGTCTAGTAGCATATCTATCCCACTACTAGCTGGTCAGGAACATGCGCTGGCAGGAGATGAGGTGCTCTGGTGGCCTCGAAAACTCAAATGTAGCTATCACGCTCATCCAGACACCAATGGTCGACCTTTGATATCATATTGTTGGCCACAACTGATAGCCTCGAGCATTGTTGATTGAAAAGAATAAAATAAATACGTGCAATGAATTCATCGTAGATGAGGGAGTAGAATTTTTTGTATCTGTTCTCTCATAAAATGATGAAATATATGTGGATCGAGAGTTCTGCGATGTGCCATCTTAGGTTCATGACAACAAAGATGTTTATGGCACACATGACATCCAGTAAGTATGAATCCATGTAGAAGTTTGGTGTCTCTCCTTCCTTCAACGTTTGAGCCTGTTGTATCCAGATGCTTATCTTCTTAGAAATGATGGCTCCCCAGTTGAAGCCTCTCCCAGAAATGGCCAGTGTGTAAGCTAGAGGCATCCATGTCTCTGAAAATCTGGAGAAGTCTTTCTCCCCATACAATCGGTAGATGAGAGCCATCAGGTAGATGTATGGCTCCCTTAAGTTGGTCGTTTGGTACCAGCCGGTGCTCTGGTTGGTGTACTTCTTATCTTCTCTCCACCATGAGGCCATCAACCGTCTGGTGTCGTGCCACTCATAGAATTTCAAAATGAAATCTATATTTAGTTTCTCCTCAGGGTCTTGAAGTTTGTAATATTTCTCGACTTCCACTGGAAGGAACACTCCGACACACCCACCATTGTCATCGTTAATCAAACATTTTTGGGTGTCTGTATGGTCAATGAGACATTTCAGGAGCTCTATGAAAGGGAACACTGGAGTTCTTCTTTCTACCATGTGTAGTTACGATCATCAAATGTTCAGGAAAACTTCCTCATCGAGCTTTCTCATCTCTGGGTCACTCTGAGGGATATATTCTGGGAATTCTTCTCAGCTAATATTTTTGAAGAGTTCTCCTTAATGTGGGAGTGCCGCCTTGGTCCCTGTGCTCTCCTCTATGTATCCAAAGGCCAAAGGTTGAGTGAAAACCTTCTTTGTAGATGTCTTAATGATCGGTTCCAGCCTTAGAGTAAATTCTATTTATTTTGCGGCTGCTAGAGAAGAGCCTTCTCCTACCTCTAGTTCTTTTATCTTGGGTGTGCTCGACGATCGCCTAGTGGTTAGATTTCTTGGCGGAATTTTTCTTGCAATCGAAATAAATATTTTAGAGACTGCGTACAGAGAAACACTAGATAAAATATATATATCAAGTGTAAACATGAAAAATCCACAGACTGGTACATACCTGTAAAGCTTGCTAAACCTGGTTATTTGATATTCATGGGATCTTTGTAATTTTTGAATTGCTCGTCTCACTTCTCTAGATGCTCTAAACTTCTTTATGCACAGAATGGTTCCGCTTACAATGGATCAATAGAATTTAAACCAATGAAAAATTTACGGTGTCACGTCAACCATTCAATTCGGGTGATGAGTGAAACTCAAACAAATCTACCGCCGAATATTTGCAACTTAAATTCATCATGGGTTGATGGCAAAGGCACAGAGGGTGATGTGGTCCATCAAATATTTTAAACAAAAATTTTGATCGACGCATGAGGTAGAAACTAATGCGAAATTTGGTATTCATTAGCCCCTTAAATGCTCAAAATCTAATCATATATAAGGCTAAAATGTCCCATCGTGTCACTCTCTCAGTGGGTCGATCGAGGATTGACAATGTGCTACGGATGTTTTCGTTGATATCCTTTTGCAAAAAACCTTCGACGCCGATTGATTTCTCGTACGAAAGATAACATGGCAAAGTTGACTCAAAGGTGTGACTTAAGTTTAGGGTGTTGGCAATGAATCGGGGTAAAACTAGGCCATACGTTTCTCCAATATAGAAAAGACACGTGGCATTGAATATCGAAGACCTAATTCATGTGTATAAATTGGAGTCGAGACTTTCTTCAAGTTGTGCGTTCTAAACAAAAACCTAGGCTCACCGATGCCGAAAAGGTATTGGGGGTCGACAATTGAGGATAAACCTATGATGTTTTTTTCTTCGGATTAGCTTCCTCGAAAAACTCCCGATGCCAAAACGCTTCAGGAATCGGTGATTAAGGAAAACTCTTTAGCGTGGTCAGAATGTTTGTTGCGATTCGATCTTCTCCGATTCCGACAAGCGTGTTGGCTATCATCTATCGACGATATCGTTTCTTTCTTCTTTAAGGTTTACTCCCTTCACCTTTTACCGATGCTGAAGGGGATCGACTATCGACAATGTTTGTATGTGATTATTTTCATGAAACAAAACTTCCTTTCACCGATACTGGTGAAGATCGATGCTCGACGACTGATATTTTCTGAGTGATTCAATTTCACCTCTTAATTCCTTCCGATGCTGAATTTTGAGCGCGTCGGGTGAACTGTTTTGGCTGTTGATTCCTTATTTAAGTGTTAAGCCTTTTTAATTCATGGGGTTTCATAAATTTAAACAAACCTGAATAGATAATGAGAGTCAGGAGAACAAGCAAATACAAAACAATTTCACAAGGAATTGAATTCGAAACAGACAGTGCGAAGATCAAGTGGTACCCAAAAAAGTAAAAATTGACATAGGATTTTTTGAGTGCTTAGCAAATGGCGAATTAATGGGCAAAATAAGAAACTTTGTTCCTTCCTCGGGCTCGATTGATGCAAAATCTGGTTAGGAACTTAACTAGTTTTCATTAGAGCTTCTTTTACCCTTGCATTTGGAATTTCCTCGGTTGATGCATCTGGGCCTGCTTGTGGGGTTTTTTAACCTTTATTCCTCCTTCTTTTCCTATAACCTTGACTTATTCCCCTTTTGAAAAGAGTCTAGTAAATAATTCACTTGCACTAGGCCTTTTATTTACCCTTATTCATTTTCTACAGTGTTGCTTTGCTGCCAGCGAGCGTCCATAGCCCTGACGGATTCACCCCAATGTTATAGACCTTGCTCTGCTGCCAGCGAGCGTCCATAGCATAGATGGATTCACCCCAATGTTATAGACCTTTCTCTGCTACTAGAAAGTGTCCATAGCCCCGACGAATATATCTACATACCCTCTCCTACTGTGCGCTTATTTGATATAGTTGATTTCATTTTTTGGCAGAATGCCCTAAGTGAGTGGGAGAGGAGGACATCTGTTATTTGCAAGAATGATATGGTTAAGGTGAAATTTTTCTTGCTCTGTCTCTGAGGCACATGTATTCATTTCCAAATTACCATCTTTCCCTTAAGGTTTTACCAGACCAGTAAGCAGACACTTCTGTATTTCTCCAAAGTTGTTCATGTGCGCAAGTTAGATAAATAATCCCTTGAAACAACCATAGGTTACCCAATGTTTCTTGTGTTGTATGTGAGCGATGAGTTAGGAATAGAGTTCGCCATGTCGCATGATTTTTAGGTCAACCATTGTCTTGCTAAACACAATCTTGAAAATCTCAAAAGTACGATTGCAAAAGATGAGACAAAAAGTGCACTTCGTAATTGATGTGTCCAAAATAAACATCGTAAAAACATAAACACACACACATATATATATATTTGATGAAAATATTGTTTAGGGATTGACCATTCACTGGGAGGGCGTCAGGTTCCCCCCTCATATTCTGCAGTCGATAGGTGCCTACCCCAATCTTCTCAGCCACCTGGAATGGTCTGAGCCATAGATTCTGAAACTTAGAATGTTTTCCTTTAGGCTCATTTGCTCTGTCCCACTTTAGGACTAAGTCTCCTACTTAAATTTTTTTCTCTTTACCCTTATGCTTATCAAACCACCTTTTAACTATCTGCTGGTGGGCTATGCACTTTGTTTTAGCTTTCTCCCTTTCTTCTTCTAACATGAGCAGGGTGTCAATTCTTTGTTGTAAGGTTGATGAGGGATGTCCTCTGGACTCCTGAGCAAGTTGAAGAGATGGAAGATATAGCCTGTTTGGGAGAATGGCTTCCTGTCCATAAACTAGAATGTATGGGGAATTACCTATAGCTTCCTTGGGTGTAACTCTATCTTCCCATAAAGCGTTATGGAGTAGATTATGCCAATTCCCCTGGTTGTCTATAACCGTTTTCTTCAATATCCTTACTAGGTTCTTATTAGTTGATTCTTCCACTCCGTTTCCCTATGGATAATAGTTTGTAGAGTATCCAATTATGATCCATTTTTCTAGAGAAAACTCCTTTAATAGGGTGGAAGAAAAGTAAAGTGCATTATAAAAAACAAGGACATAAGGGACACCGAACCTTGTGATTATTTGTTGTTCTATGAATTGGATTACCACCTTCTCGTTTACATGAGTCAGAGTGATGGCCTCTGCCCATTTCGTGAAATAATCAGTGGAAATATGTATGTACTTATGCTATTTTGAAGAACTTGGTGTAATTTCCCATATGATATCTAACCCCCATTTCTCAAAAGGCCTAGAAACGACCACCGGTTGGAGTGGGACAACTTCTCTCTTCTCCCTTCCAACACTTATTTGACAAGTCTTACAGTTTCTGGCATATGTGTGAGCGTCTTTGAATAAAGTAGGCCAATAATAGCCAACTCTCAATATCTTATGAGCTGTGGTGTTTCCTACAAAATGTCCACTGGCGGGACCATCATGGAGCTATTTCATAACTTTGTTTGTGTCTCCACATTCGAGACATCTTAGAAGTACCCCATCGTAATTAACCCTGAAGAGTACCGAGTTTATGAGGTGATATTGCACGTATTTTAACCCTAGATCTCTCCTTTCCTTAGGGTTTAGGTTTTCTGGGCAAGTCCCATGATGCAAGAGATAATTCAATTTCTCATACCAAGACTCTTTCCCTAGGGGGACATATGAAGCTTCACCACACCACAATGCTAATTCGTTCTCCCATCCGAGGTCGTCATTTACTTGGTCATGGGATTCAACTGCTAGTTTTCATAACCCTTGTCCTTTAACCAATTTAGCAGGTTTTATATCCAGATCAAATTCTTGGACTACTTCCATCCAGTTCCCTCTTCTTTCCTCCATCTCCTATTGAGTAAATAGGGATCAGACTGCAGGGTGAGGCACGATTACTTTGGTATGGTTCTTGAGGATGTAAGATCTGAAGTGTTTTACTGCCTTGTATACCGCAAAGTCTTGCTTATTTATAGTAGGGTAATTTGGTTTGGCCCCTTTGAGATTAGTGCTCATGAATGACACCCGTGCCTCATTGTTTTCGTCATCCTTATGAGTTAATACCGTGGCTAACGATTGGTTTGAGGCGAAATTATAGAGGAAAAAATATTTGTTGAAATCAAGACTTCGTAGCACTGGGGCCAGAGATATTGCAGTCTTAATATTGCTGAAATATTTCTTTCGATTATCATCCCACTTAAATTCAACATCTCTACGAATCATTTTTTGTAAGGGTTTGATAGTTTCCACGAAATCGGGGGTGAATTTCCTCACAAAGTTGATTTTCCAAAAGAACGATTGCATAGAATTTTTGTTGTGAGGTAAGGGGAGATGGGCTATAGCCTTAATCCTTTCTGGATCTATGTGAATTCCTACTTGAGATATAATGTGGCCCAACAACTTACCTTCTTCAACACCGAAAATAGTTTTCTTAGTGTTTAAGGATATACCGTATTTCCTACACCTTTTGAAAATCTGGGTTAAATGTTGGATGTGATCTTCTCTATTCTTTGAATAAACAGTCATGTCGTCCAAGTACACTACTACACACTTGTTGATTAGTCCCTGAAATGCTACATCCATGGCCCTTTCGAAGGTTTCCCCTGCATTGATTAACCCAAAGGGCATGCGTTATTAAGCGAAGGTTCCCCACTTGGTTCAGAAGGTAGTTTTCAAGTGGTCTTCTTCTGAAACTAGAACCTGGTTGTAACCTGAGAAACTGTCTAGTAAGGAGAAAATCTAAGAGTCAAATACGGTCTGCAGGAGCTGCTCCATTGGTGGGACTGGGTAGTTGTCCTTTTTTGAAGCTCTGTTGAGATTTCTAAAATCTACACAGAGGCATATTTCTCTAGAATTTTTCCTTACATGAATCAATTTTTCTACCCAGGCAGAGTGTCTAATCCAGAAGATAATTTTGGCATCTAAAAGTTTCTTTAACTTCTGACACATGAGAGGTTCTAGGGATGGGTGGTATTTCTGGAGCTTCTGTTGGAAGGGTTTTACTTCAAGATTTAAATGGATAGTGTGTTGAATGATACGGGTATCATAATTTTTCAGGTCTCGATAGGGCCACACAAAGACATCTTGATAGTGTCTGAAAAGTTTTAGGTAGGCCTACCTTTCCTCTTTAGATATTGTCTTTCCAAGGTTTATGGTTTTTGGGTTTTTTGGGGTTTCGATATTTATAGTTTCATGCAATGGGCAGGAACTACCGGTTTTCGCATTTTTTGACCCCTTAAATCTTTGCCTTAGGTCAAAAAGGATTTCTAAATTATCTATTCCCTTCAGTATGATGTGAGACTTCGATTTGTCTGGGGATCAGTTCATGCTGATTGTTCCTGGAATATTTCATCATCAATAGCCAAGTCTTTAAAATTATCTTGATTGGTCAAAAAGTTTATAATCTGTTCATCTCCTTCAAAGACCTTCCAATTAGAAATATTGTTGGGCACCGACGGTTTGTAGAGAAATTCCACAGTGAACCAGGAGGCTTCATAATATTTCTGAGGTGATAGCCTTGAAGCAACGGTGGCTAGAGAATCAACAAGAATGTTCTTTGCTCTGGGAATCACCGTAATGTTGAAAGATTGAAAATGCTCTATTAACCTATGCACTTCCTGTTGGCAATTCTTCAGGTGTGGAGAATTGAAATGTATAGTATTCCTTACATTTCTAACGATGAATTCAGAATATCCGAAAACCTTCACTTCTTTCACGTTCAAGTCCATTGCATTCTTTATCCCTTGTACTAGAGCCTCATATTCGGTGGTGTTGTTTGTGCATTCAAACTCAAGTCTACATGATAGAAAATGTCATTTACCTTTTGGATTAATGAGGATGCACCCTTCCCCAGACCCTTCTTTCAATTTAGAGCCATAAAAGTATAAGGTTCAAACTTGTGGGAAAAACCTGTTAGCTTCCTCTTTCTTGTCACTTCACTCTTTTCCTCCTATTTATTCTGTGATTTCTAACATAGGTTCTTGGCAGAAGAGGGTTTCCTCCACCGTCGTCGACAATTCCTCTTGAAAAATCATTTCATAGTTTTGCATAAGGGGAACATCAGATGAGAGGGGGGATAAATTTACAAAGTCGGAATCGCAAGAATAATTGCCTAACACAGGGAAATCAGTCGATGAGGGTTCATTTAGGGTTTCTAAGTTAGTGACAGTATGTTTTAGATATCTTTCCCTATCAATCCCGATCATGATTGTGTTCCCTTTTAATTATAACCAAAGGTGATTCGAGTCCATACTATAGTATCCATTTAACTTCTCAGAACAATCTTGATTCAATAAAAATCCATAAGATTCTAGGATATCTACTACAATGATGTCAATTACTTGCACAAATTTAGGGTGTGTCGCTATTTTGATCATAACATATTTGAGTTCTCCCATGACCTTCACCTGGGTTTTGTCTAGTTGTATCATGTGTTTATCACTTTTGAGAGGTACCGCATTTAAGTTTTTGCAAATAGACAAAGGCATAGCATCAAAATATGCTCCTGAGTTGACCAAACAGTTATGGAGGTTTCTTTTGAAGACTTCAAACATTAAAAGGAATGGTGGGACAAAAGGTTTTCCCTTCTTATCTTCAGAGCAGACACTCACAGCTGATTTATTTCTTAGATCCATGGGAGTTAATTTCATCCTTGTTCAGTGCTCGTGGTAGGATTTTCTACCGATTTCAAAGCTTGTAATAGCAAATCCTTTTGTTGAGGGATTCTACATATGTCCAGGACTAATATGTTTTCCTTAACTTCTTCAAATCTTCTACTATGTTGTAGTTGAGATTGGGCGATTCTCGTGTATGGATGTTTATAGGGTTTCTTTGGGGAGAAAAAAGTGCTTTCGGGTGATCGAGAGCTGGTCTTCCCCCCGAAGTTTGGGTAGTAGCAAGGTTGTCTGAGACCGGTTGACCCTTACTTCATGTTTTCACAACCAATACTTCTGTGGGTGGTTTATGGACTTCACATAGGTCATCAGAGGGCATAGGTAAATTAGGATCCCATATCAACATGGATGTTTCTTCTGGTGGATGCACCTCTTCCTGATCGACAATATTTGTAGTTGATCCTCTTGATTGTTCGGTTAGGGAGACCTCATCTAGAAACCAGTTGGCCATAAAATTAATGGCATGCACCCATTGAGGACAGTCTCTTTCAGAGTGGTTCTCCTGATGATAGTTATAGAAAGAGTCATATGCTACATTCCCAAGATCGATATTTAAGTTGGCTGGGGAAGGTTCAATTGCTTTGAAAGGAGGATTTATTTTAAAGAAAGGTTTATAGGGCCTTTGGCCTTGGTTTCCCTCCCCTACACTTCTCTTCATGTCTATTATTTCATTTGATAGTTTGTTGACCATGCGTTGTAGGTCCTCTATGTCCCCACTTCCCTTTTCAGAAGCTTGTTCAGTTTGTTTCCCTGGGGATCTGGTCAATAGAAGTCCTCTCCTAGGAGGAGGTTGGAATTATTTCTTAACTAACGAGACCTAGCATTCTTGCATCCTTTCATTTGGAACTCTATCATTTTGGCTTCTTCAAAATTCTCAGCCAGGGTTGGTTTGGCATCCCTCTTCACAAACATGGAAATAGAAGCTGGGAGAGCATCAACATATACTTTGATTGAAAACTCCTGAGTAGCTTTAGCTTCGGGATGGAATTTATTTAATATGGTGGTAAATCATTAATTGAAGTATTTAACCCTTTCCTTTGAACTCATGGTGGTGGTGAACAAATCAACCTTCAAATATCTTGTAGGAGTTTCTTCTGCAAATTTATCTAGAAAATCCTTCTAAAACTTCGTCCAACTAGTTATGGATCCTACATGTAAGTTAAAATACCACGTGGAATCTGAATTATTGAAAGTGTATAGGAACAACCTGCAAACTACATCTTCATGTTGGACATTCATCGGTCTGATAGCTAGTATGAATTTCTTGATATGATCTTTAGGAAACCCTGAGGTTTCAGGGTCCAATTTAGGGAGTAACTTCTCTGGATGTCGGGGAAGGTTATGTACTCGTACAGGGATGGCCAAAGCATCTCTGGCCAAACAAGGTTGATTATTCTACGGTGGGTTTCCCCTCTCTTCATCATGATTATTGTTATCTTCCATATCTTCGGATCCCAAAACTGAGCGTTCTATGTTAAACCCTTCCTCTTCATAGAAGTTGTTCGTTGGTGTTTCAGGAATTAGATTAAGAGGATGTTCAATTTCAGTGAGTGAAAAATATATTAGGTCTTCTACTGTGTGTAAGAAAACTTGGTCTAGGGACTCGACCAATGGTCTTCTTGTTTTTTTTCTTCAAGGAAGTAATAGAGATAAGGGGCGCGCATCGATCTGTTAGGTGTATTCTCTTGTGATTCTTCTGAATTGATTCAATTCCTCGTAAGGAAGAGCATGGGGTATATCGAGGAACATATGTTCTTCCTCGGGCTAGGGTGAGTTACTCATTTCAGGAGTACTCATTGTGTGTGGGCTGTCATGGGAATGACTAACCATGCATATGGGCTGTTTTGAATCCACAGGCTGTCTGAAATAATATGTGAAATATATATTCAACAATTCATTCTCAGGCCCTCCTTCTAGCTCCAATTCTGTTGAGGGGTCCTAAATCCCTTTAACTCAACAACAAGAACCAAACCCACCACTGAGGCCCAGTTAGACTTTGCAGCGTTTAATATTGGAATGGTTCTCCAGATCTTGTGATCTGGCCAAAATAATCGATGGGCTTTACGTTTTCTTTTTAATTTTCTCCTTCAGTTTAGATGTTTTTTTGTTTTTTTGTTTTCTCTTATGTGGGACTGATATAAGATAAAGCCAGTATAAACCAACTAAGTGACAAAGTGGGAACAAAATTACCTACTGGAGAAAAGGCTGAGTTTGGGATAACCCTTTCACTCTAGCATGCAGACAATGATCGTCTACCATAGGCCTAGTACTAATACATTAACCATGCAAGTTTTCCCATTATTGAATGAGATAAAATTTATCAGAAGAAAACATGCATGCGATAAATGACGACAAGTAAAATAATTCACTCAACTCTAATCATCAATTGCATAATAACAAAATGATTTATTTTCCTCATTAAATACAAGAACTGTAATACATTGAATCAGATAACTTATCAACAGATTTAGTAGCTCTTACTCATTACAACATCCATTCATGAGACAAAATAAGAAATAATTCTTCTCCACATCCAATCATACACACATTTGATGAAAAAAACAAACTTGTCTCTGGTCCCAAAAAAAGACTTCTCAATTAAAGGCAGCTCCAAAATAGTTATTAACAAAACAAAAAAAGAGGGTCTTTGAAACAACCATCGACCTTTGCTAATAAGTTGATCCTCCTATTTATAACATACTATTAACTAAAAATAACTATTAAAGTGCAACTAAGTAAAACAAAACTCCCCACATGGCGCTTTCTTCTATTAGTCTTTCTAAGAGTCATCTTAGGATCTCACTTAAGTGGGTGAATCTTCTCGTACTCTGACCACTTGATGAAGAGATCCTCGCATGTGTTGGCATACGAGAATCTATGTTGTTCCATTGGGGCTGAGTGAATCTCTCTTATGTCTACCGCTTGTGCCCAATACTTGACTATTCTGGCACTTAACTATTGTAACATAAACTAAGCTTTGATTGGGTGCTCCATGAACTTTCGCACCTGACCTGGCACCATATCTGTCACCTTTTCTATTTCCTTGTCCCATGATGAGTCTTGTTCGGCGTGAGTATTGACTATGTCGCACAAGTCGAAAAAATCGTCAGGTGTGCCAAACTCGGGGAGGTCGATGTATTTCATTACCTGGTTGGTCTTGATTCAACTTTTCTCGCATTTGGCCCATTTTTCTAGGATTTCTCGATGAGGTTCAAGAGACATTTTATCCCAATACTCAGTTGATTTATTTATGTGATCAAGGATGCTATATTTTAACACCTAAATGTCGTGCTCTTTTGTATCTCTGCCCTGTTGGACCGCACTGATATAGTCGACCCTTTCCATGGAGTTTTGTGCTTTCTCGTACATATTATCCATATCTTTGCATGTCGAAAGTGCCATGAGGGTGTCTTCCTCAAGATCGACTATCGTTGTAGTGAATAGGTTTCGCTCATCTGTAAATTTGTTGTACGCCTCCTGGAATATGCTCCTTAGGAATGTCGTGGAATATGTGGTCTCCTACTAGTATTTCTCCAAGTGGCGCAAACGTTCCAATTCCTTCAGGGCAGTGGTCAACTCCTGTTCATATATTTTAGCTCTATCCAGGGTGGCATATGTGATTTTCATCCTTGAGCCAATAAGTTCATATGTATTAGCATGCTCTGTGTTGATCAGATTTTCCTCCGTAGTGATGAGGATGGAGTGATCTAAAGTGATCCTCCTCTTCTTGGTGGTTCTCTGGACGACATATTTCCTTTTCCGGTCATAGGCGATGGCATGTATGTCAGCTACTTCATCCACGGGTTGGATTTGTTTATCTCCCCAGGTGAGTGTATTTCCCAGACTCCCGATGGTATATATTTGTTCAATACTGGGGCTTGAACTTCTTCCCTATGTTCCAGAGGCCTGACTTCTATTTGTCTCTCATCAGGGATTTGAGTAACGATTGAAATTGAGGCGTCGGGGGTAGGCTCGGTACTTACTTTATTATTGGTCATTGAGAAGTCGATTTCTTGTCGTGGTGCTTCTCCCTTTTGTTCGACCATATATAGCTCATCCTTTGGACTATTGGCTTGGGTCTCTAGTGCATTAGGCAGCTTGGTGTCTAAGATACTCTCTGTTCATTCTATAGAAGACCATGAATTTGAGCGTCGAGAGCTAGGGAAGATGTCTTCTTTGGCTCCTTTTCCTCTTCGATCTCTACGGGGGTCTCCATGGATACCTCCAGGCTCTCTTCGTCATCATAGATGTTTATCAATTCACTTAGGGGGTTTGGCGCACTTGTTCTCCCTAATTTTACGCCTATCTCTGGCTGGTTCAAAACACTTGTCGGTGATCTGATTGGTGGCATTATGAATTTAGGGTCGTATAACCTAGTAATTTCATCAATGTATATTAATTTAGAGTCGCTTGGGCCCATCTGGATTCCATCTGGGTTATCAGCCAAGGACCCCATCATTCCTGTGAATTCCGGGTCATATTGCAGTTGATCAATTATCAACTACACATGTTCTATCATGAGCATCCCTCTCTCCCACGCGTCCTGAGTCATAGGGAAACCTCTGTCTTGCACCGAGGCTATCAGGGGGGCTTCTGATGCTATCATTTCTTCCCTGGCCATGAGGGCCTCTTGAGCCAATTTCTCTAAGATTGTCATCTGTTCATCCATGCTCATGGCTCTAAACCTGGTCATTTTGGGGTCGACCATCCTTGCCACCACCTCATCCCAGTCTTGGGCATTTCCTGTGAGGACTTCATCTTCAAATTTTTCATGGGCGTATGGACAGTAGGACGAAACTTGCGAGACTCGTTTCAAAACCAGACCCTTGGGGTTGTGCTTGCAGAATCGACTAGTCTGGAATCTAAACTTTAATTGGCTCAGCCCCTCTTGCTTGGCTTGAGCAGTGTCCCTCACCAGGTAGAAGCCTACATGGAATCCATAGGGTATAAATGCCCATTTTTTTTTTATCTTTGATCAGGGTGGCATTATATCCTTCTAGAATGGTCTAGTAGTATATATCTCCCACTACTAGCCGGTCAGGAACATGCGTTGGCAGGAGATGAGGTGCTCTAGTGGCCCCAGAAACCTTGTAGGTATCACGTTCGTCTAGATATTAGTTTTCGACCTTTGAGATCATATTTTTGGCCACATCCGATAGCCTTGGGAATTATTTCTTGAAAAGAAAAAAATAAATACGTGCGATGAATTCATCGCAGATGAGGGAGTAGGATTTTTTGTACCTGTTCTCCCATAAAATGTTGAAATATACGTGGACCGGGAGTTCTACGACATGCCAACTCAGATTCATGCTGACAAATATATTTCTGGCACACATGACATCCAGTAAGTATGAAGCCATGTAGAAGGATGGTGTCTCTCCTTCCTTTGACATCTAATCATGTTGTACGTAGATGCTTAGCTGCTTAGAAATGATGGCTCCCTAGTTGAAGTCACTCCCGGAAATGGCCACAGTGTAAGATAGAGGCATCCATGCCTCTGAAAATATAGAGCAATCTTTCTTCCCATACAATCGATAGATGAGAGTGTTGGACCTTGACCAAGTTTTGGGAGTTTCTTGGTCATTTTGAACTATTTTGGGACTTCGATATCCTGTTGAAGGAAGAGCGCAAGATGAAGCGAAGATCATGGGATCTCAGCTCACTTTTGGATCCTTTTTTGGTTTTGGGGAATATGTAATGGGATTGGGATGTCGGCCCATGGGTTTACCCATGTTTAGGCCTATTTTGTATGCATAAATAGAAGGATAGGCAATGTAAGAAGTAGTCGAATAGTATATCTATGTGATTTAGGCTAAATGCCAAGAGTTGGATCTGTGTGATCAAGGCTTTGTGCATTCTGTGTAAGAATTGTAGAGTTGAGTGCAGGTCCTTGTGTGAGACTATAGACGACTTAGTGTTGTAATGCAAGGAAGAAGGATCTAGGGAGCTGCATAGATCTTCTATCCTATGCAGAGTAAGGGTTTTGATGGCTTTGTTCTTGTAACCGATTGAATGAAGACAATAAAGAAGAAGAGTTGGTGGATATAACCCCAAGGTGGGGGTGAACCACGTAAACACTGTGTTATGTGCTTTGTGCTTGTGTTAATGTGTTCACATGATATTTTCTAAGTGCTTTGATATGTTTAGATATATATACTTCTGCTTTGTTCTTATGATATGTGAGAATATTAGATCCGATCCATATGAATGTGCTTAGTGCTTGATCTGCTAGATATGACCTATCTATTGATGTTAAGTTCTTAAGTACATTATATCAGTCTGAATGCTGCGAAGCCCTATTTTATCAGTGAAGTGATTAATGATTAGATCTTGTAGAACTAACGGTGCTAAGTTATTTATTAAGTAGTACAATCACATATTTTTGTCCCAACTAAGGTTGCAAACACCGAAGTCTTGTAACCACCCCTTCCTCTACCTCAGGTGAGACTTCATCTCCTTCACAGGTGTTGCTGAAAGGGCCAGTAGTTAGGGCTTTGCTGGCATGTTTTTGTAGCATTGAACCCCGGGTCTGCCCCTTTGCCAAAAAATGGTTCCATTGCCGGGACATGAAATTGTGATTGTTAGGAACTAAGAAAGAAGAAGATCTGTGCAAAGATTCATTCTGAAATTGTGGAAGCTCTGTGCCCTGGTGCACAGTGTTCTACTTGATCTACACAGCTCTGTGCTAAAGAAAAGAGGTCAGATCTAAAAGAAAGAAGCCCGATCTGAAGAAAATAGGTCGGATCTAAAATAAATAAGCCCGATTTGAAGAAAAGAGGTCGGATCTGAAGGAAATAAGAAAGATCCGAAAGCTTTGTGCTCTAAGAAAGGTAAAAGTGAGAATTTTTTATTAAAAGAGGTAAGATCTGCAAGCTCTGTGCTCCAATGAAGGTAAGAATAGTTAAAAGTTTTAGACCTGAACGCTTTGTGCTTTGTAGAAGTAAGATAAGTGGAAATTTTTGTTTCTAGATTATGGATCTAGGTATGTTTAATAGAGTCTGTCGTAGTTTGAAAACTAGGGTATTGATAGATGAAAAAATATTTGATATTAAGAGATCTGACAAGAATAGTGAAAGATATGTTATACATATGCATAGAAAGAATGTTTGGACTAACGAATGGATGCAGGATCCCATAAAAAAATTATTGAAGTTTAGCTCCTATGATCCTAGTATGCAGTACATAAGAGGATGGGGATCATTTAAAAGAAAGAGAGGATTAAACCTCTATTATTGCTGTAGAAAACAGGGACATATTGCTAAAGAATGCCCTGGGAGAAGACCTAGTTGTCTTTGTTGCAAAGATATGGAACATGAAGTGTTGGATTGCCCCAGAATGATTGCTAAGATTGAAGGAATGAATATGAGTCAAAAAAACCCTAAGGCATCTCCAGAGGCTATAGCAGAACCCCAGGAAGAATCAGAGAAGGTATTACTACAAATGAGAAAAACCTTGAATGACCGCCAACATGTCAGATTATTAGATATCTTCAAAGGAAAAGAATGCATAGAAGCAAGAATAGGAGACTTTGACATTGACTCTGTTCTAGAGGAAGAGACACAGATGAATATCATGAAAAAGAGAACTTGGGATGCTATAGGGAGGCCTGCTATGATTCCTTCATTAGGAGGAATAGGGTTATTCAGAGGAAAAATGGTAAACTTGTGTGGAAGGCTTGCTCAAATACCTATGACTGTCAATGTAACTTCGAAAGAGGAAGATTTTGAGATTATTCAATTTATTGAGGACAACGCCCCATTTACCATGTTAATAGGAAAACCTTGGATTGGCAGAGATCAAGCCAGATGAAAGAAAGAAGAAGAAGTCTTGGAGCACAAGAAACAAGAGTTAAAATATTTCATGACTAGAAGGATCGCATACTTGATTGAAGAACAAGAGAACAGATTGAAGTTGTTTGACACTAGAGACCTTGATGTCAAAGCTGCAAGAACACTAGAAGACCCACAAAAGACTGAATTACTTACTCCAAAAGAAAAGGTATTACCCATGAATCCTAGGAACAAATATCAACAACGCGCAGTGACTATGTTAAAAGAAGATAAGAACTAGAATGGAAAAATACATACCGAGATGAAGCTCACTGGAAAGAAGGCTAGAAACCTAAGTAAAAAGATGGCTAAGATTGAAAAGTTACAGAATATCCTGGAGGGAACTTCGTAGACAGAAAATTTGTAGAGTTTCAGCTTCGCCAGTATATCAGAACAATGACACATGGCACTTCTCCATGGTGAAGCAATATAGTCGTTGGGGATATTATAATCGTTCGATTGATGCTTAAAATGGGAAGAAAGGTAATAAAGGTCCGTCATCAAATCGTTAGACCGCACCATAACGGATCAAACAAGAGTTAATGGAGGCCCATAACCATTGCAAGCGAATCGTTTTCGAGTTGCCTACTTATCCCGTCGTTCCATGCACGGAGAAAAATTTTTCTAACTGAGAATTTGAAGCCCACAGACTAAGAACATTATATACAATGATCATTACACTGTTGTTGTTTGTTCTAGTGCCATATATAAGATCCACGTGACCCCATAAATTTTAATCCCGAGCGCATATGTCCGATGATCTCACCGTAGTTGAAGAATCAATAAGAAAATTTCTCCTCGACTTAATGACTGAAAGAGTCATGTCAGAGAGAGGAGTGTCTACATGTGTACAAGCATATTCGACGATAGGACTGCAAGCCTCTCCGTCCACTGCTCGAGCTAGTCCATCCCAGCTAGTAGATTAAAAGAAAACTAAGCACAGAGATGATCTCGCGAATGCCAAGATGATTCCAATTATTTTACCTGCCCATCTACCACCCCTGAGTGACATAATCAATCGAGACATTGTGCCCAGAGATATTGAGTATACTTTGGTCACTGCATACCTCCCGAAGGGGATACACACAATGCGTGCAGTTCAGGATAAGACCACAGTGTTGAAGTTTAGCGAATTCAACCTTGGCGACATGAAGGTTGATAACATGCTCACCTCGCATAAGTATCTCACTAGAACAGAAGGAAATAATTCAAAGATAATTCCTCAATCATGGACCCATAACCTCGCGTAGTCCACACTTCTCAACGTCATGAAGATCCCGCACTTCGGAAGGCATCAAGAAGTGAACACATGCATCAAGTTTCTACTGTCCTGCTACCATGGCAGATATTTTTGGTTGAACCTCCGTATCACAGTGGATCCGACGTTGATCAATTGGATCACAGGGCTAAGCATGCAAGGCCCTGACCCACAAGTTTTCTACCTCAGAAAGACTGCGTATTGTTCTCTTGCACAGAAGATAAAGGACACTTACGACGATGTCGAGAAAGACACATGAGGCTAAAAGGTAGCTTCTATCCATAGCGGCGTAGTGTGCCTTGCCTCCCAATTGATCGCAGGAAAGTTGGTGCAAAAGAATCGACCCACCCAAGTCACGGGGTTCATAGTCGACCTCACAGGGAAGTGTGCATAAGGACTTCAGATGAATTGGGCATAGTACCTGGTAAACCAATTGGAACTCAATTGTATAGAAGCACAAGATCAAGGATATGAGTTCCACTTAAGTTGGCTTCTCATACTGGTCTCTTTCATCGCATGGGAGATGCCGGAAGGTGTGACTTTCCCGGACATCGAGCCATTTGAACCACTGGCCACGAAGTTCAGTATACTATGGCACTCAAATGACATGAATAAGAAATGGCAGTCAAATGCCATGTTCCACACACATTACAACCAGCTGAAGACAACTATCCAGTCTGAGCCTCGTATAACCCTAAACACTCTCCACAGGTTCAGGCCCTTGATGAAATTCAGTGCGGACTGACATTTCATCTATATCACAGCACACGTTGATGTGCACAAACAATAGATTCAATCATACTACAAGTTGACAAAGGAGGATTTGGAGGAAATCACCAAGGAATGGTCGGCAGACCTCCTTATCCTAGCAGACCCCTCAGAGATATGTGATATTGACAGTCCAGAAGCAGTGCATGATACACCTAGACCTAGCAAGACAAAGAAGATCGAAGACGTCCAATATTTAGACAACCATCTGTGAAGACCGCTTCCATCTCAGTAGAGCAAGGAGGATATGGTGAAGAGATAGATGGCGCAGAAGTGGAATAGAAGAAAGGCGAGGTTACACCACCTAGAGAAGAGGAGGATCCATTAAAGAAAAGGAAGCTTTCCCCTCTGAAACCTTCCTCAAGGAAGAAGTCAAAAGCAACCAGGACCAAATTTGAGACCACCCTCACCTCAGACGACTTTAACTTCATTGTTGCAACACTGAACGATGCTTTGTTGGAGATAGCAGAGAAACAAGAAGCTAAGCAGGAGGAGGTGTTCAATCAGATCAAGGTTTAACTTCAAGGAGTGTAGCAGGTACTATAGCCCAACCGCATAGTTTCCACTGTGCCTCCATCATTAGAAACACCAGAACGAGGTGATGAGCCAGCTCAACTACACCGCATCACTGATACAGTTGAATCTTGCCTTCGATGAGCTTAGGACGAGACAACACAAGCGATCCAGGCTTTAGCGCAAGTACAAAAAGACCTTGAGGAGAAACACAGTGCTGCAGAACGGGAAAATCTTGCTCTGTAAGCGAAATGGGATGAAGAAAAATCATAGTTACAAAAAAGAAAAGGACAGTTGCATGCAGAGAAACTCAAAGTTAAGGAAATGGTCAACAGATCACTTCGCTCTGTGAAAGTTGTCAAAGTAAAGACCGAAGAGAGAGTTCCACAGTAGGTGGCATAACTTGAAGAGGTAATCCAACAACTCCGACAACGCATAGCAGACTTGGAGCTCCACACTGTGCCTGAGACCCCTCAAGATGTAAGAGACCTAAGGGAAGCAACTGCCAGTAGTGCAGTTGACTGATTAAAATATCTTGAATTTGAGTGCAAGCAGCTAAGTAACCGTAGTGCTCAGACCTATGAAAACCTCAGTGAGAACCCAAAGTTACAGGCACTAGAGTCGCAACTTCAAGAAGTAAAGAAGCACACAGACACACTTCAGGCACAGATGAAGGCCCTATATGCCGTATAAATAATGAAGAGGTATCATGAGAAACACAAAGCCCAACAATAGATCCATACAATCCAAATCAAATTGATGGAAATAACTCAATGGATCCAACCAATACAAGATAAGGCATGCCTGTTGTTTACAGAGGTCGAGAACCAAGGAGAAGAGCTAAAACAAGTTGTCATTACAACAGAACAACGCCTTGAAGGGCCAATGAACGACGCAGTGATACAGGAGTTCACCAAACAAGAGGCCACAACAAAGAAACAAGTCGAAGAAGCTCGAGGTGTTCGAGACAGAACTATGCAGACCAGAGTGACTCGGGACGAGTCACAGGTGAGTGTTGGGGGCTTGTTAGCCCTTGACTAAGTTTTGGGAGTTTCTTGGTCATGTTGACCTATTTTGGGACTTCGAAAACCTATCGAAGGAGGAGCACAAGACGAAGTGGAGATCACGAGATCTCAACCCACTTTTGGATCCTTTTTGGGTTTTTGGGAATATGTAATGGGATTGGGATGTCGACCCATGGGTTTACCCATGTTTAGGCCTATTTAGTATGTATAAATAGAAGGATAGGCAATGTAAGAAGTAGTCAAATAGTATATCTATGTGATGTAGGCTAAGTGCCAATGTTTATATCTGTGTGATCAAGGCTTTGTGCATTCTGTGTAAGACTTGCAGAGTTGAGTGCAAGTCCTTGTGCAAGACTATATATGGCTTAATGCTGTAATGCAAGGAATAAGGATCTAGCGAGCTGCGCATATCTTCTGTCATGTGCAAAGTTAGGGTTTTGATGGGTTTGTTCTTGTAACCGATTAACTGAAGACAATAAATAATAAGAGTTGGTGGACATATCCCTAGGGTGGGGGTGAACCACGTAAACATTATGTTATGTGATTTGTGCTTGTCTTGATGTGTTCACATGATATTTGCTAAGTACTTTGATATGTTTAGATAGATATACTTCTAGTTTGTGCTTATGCTATGTGATAATATTAGATTTGATCAATATGAATGTGCTTAGTGCTTGATCTGTTATATCTGACCTATCTATTGATGCTAAGTGCTTAAGTACGTTATAACAATGTGAATGCTGCGAAGCCCTATTTTATCAGTGAAGTGATTAATGATTAGATCTTGTAGAACTAGTTGTACTAAGTGATTTATTAAGTAGTACAATCATAGATCTATGTCCCAGCTAAGGTTGCAAACACCGGAGTCTTGCAACCACCTTTGCCTCTACCTCAGGTGAGACTTCATCTACTTCACAGGTGTTGCCTAAAGGGCTGGTAGTTAGGGCTTTGTTGGTGCATTGTTGTAGCGTTGAACCCTGGGTCTACGCCTGTGCCAATAGAGAGCCATCAGGTACATGTATGGATCCCTTAAGTTTCTCATCTGGTACCAACCGGTGCTATGGTTGGTGTACTTATTATATTCTCTCCAGCATGAGCCCATCAGTCAACTAGTGTCATGGCACTCGTAGAATTTCACAAAAAAAATTGTATTTAGCCACTCCTCGGGGTATCGAAGTTTGTAATAATTCTAGTCCTCCACCGAAAGGAATACTCTGACACACCCACAATTTTCATCGTTAATCAAACATTTTTGGGTGCTTGTGTGGTCAATGAGCCATTTTAGGAGCTCTATGCAAGGGAAAACTAGAGTTCTTCTTGCTACCATGTGCAGGTATGATTGTCGGATGTTTGGGAAAAAATCGTCATTGAGATTTCTCATGTCTGGGTCACTATGAGGGATATATTCCGGGAATTCTTCCCGGATGATCTTTTTGAAGAGTTCTCCCCAATGTGGGAGTGCCACGTTCGTCCCTGTGATGGCCTCTTTGTCTCCAAAGGTTAGAGGTTGAGTGAAAACCTTCTTTATATATGTATTAATGATCGGTTCTAGCCTTAGAGTAAAATCTAATTGTTTTGCGGCCCCTGGAGAAGAGCCTTCTCCTACCTCTGGTTATTTTAGCTTCAACACCCTCGACGATCGCCTAGTGGTCGGATTTCTTGGAGGCATTGTTCCTACAATTGAAATAATTTTTTTACATATTGCGTACAGATAATATAAACATGAAAAATCCACAGACTGGTACATACCTGTAAATCTTGCTAAACCTGGCTATTTGATACTCACAAGATCTCTACAGCTTTTGAATTGCTCGTCTCACTTCTCCGGATGCTCTAAAATTCTTTGCCCACATAATGGTTCCGCTTACAATGGCTCAAGAGAATTTAAACCAGTGAAGAACTTAACGTGTCGCATCAACCATTCAATTCAGGTGATGAGTGAAATTCAAACAAATCTACCTTTGAATCTCTGCAACTTAAATTCATTATGGGTTGACAGCAGAGGTGTGGAGGGTGATGTGGTCCATCGGGTATTTTAAATGGCTGTTTTGATTGAAGCACAAGGTAGCAACTGATGTGATATTTGGTATTAATTATCCCTTTAAATGCTCAAAATCTAATCATATCTAATGCTAAAATGTACCATCGTGTTGCTCTCTTAGTGGGTGGATCGGGGATCGACGATGTGCTCTGGATGTTTTCATTGATATCCTTTTGTAAAAAACCTCCAACGATGGCGATTTATCATACAAAATCTATCGTGGAAAAGCTGACTCAAAGGTGCGACTCTGGTTTAGGGGGTCGGGAATGACTTGGGGTAAAACTAGGTCGTACGTTTCTCCAATATGAAAAATACACGTGGCATTTAAGAATGGGGACCTAATTTGTGTGTATAAATCAGATTCAAGACTTTCTTCAAGTTGTGCGTTATAAAAAAAACCCTGGGCTCATCGATGCCAAAAAGGTATCGGGGGTGACAATCGGGGATAAACCTATCACATGTTTTTCTTCGGATTAGTTTCCTCGAAAAACTCCCGATGTCGAAATGCTTTGGGAATCGGTGATCGGGGAAAACTCTTTAACGTGGTCAGAATGTTCTTTGTGATTCAGTCTTCTCTGATTCCGACAAGTGCATCGGATATCGACTATCGACGATATTGTTTTTTTCTTCTTTAACATTTAATCCCTTCTCCTTTTACCGATGCTTATGGGGATTGGCTATCAACGATGTCCTTATGTGATACTTTTCATGAAACAAAACTTCCTTTTGTCAATACTGGTGAAGATCGATGCTTGACAAGTGAGGTTTTCTGAGTGATTCTATTTCACCTCTTAATTCCTTCCGATGCCAAATTTTGAGCATGTCAGGTGAAGTGTTTTGGATGTTGATTCCTTATTTAAGTGTTAAGCCTTTTTAATTCATGGGGTTTCATAAATTTAAAAAAACCTGAATAGATAATGAGAGTCAAGAGAACAAGCAAAAACAAAACAATTTCACAAGGAATTTTATTTGAAACAGACAGTGCGAAGATCAAGTGGTACCCAAAAAATAAAAAATTGACATAGGATTTTTAGGGTGTGTTGAGTGTTCAAGAGATTCCAAACAAGGTAAATTTTCATAATAATCCACCACCCTGCTTCCAAATACTGGGGCATTACAATGTCATTGAAGATATAGCGAAGGTCCCGAACCACATGAAGTTAGTAGATGCTCTTAGAACATATGCTCAGTTTGAAAACCTTTCACATGTCCTACAAACACCTCCTACTCCACGAATAGAAAAAAGAGTTCCTCTTTTTAAAGGCTCCTCTCCTCAACCTAAGGAGGTATATGATGTCATTGATATAGACCCTGGATTTCCTCCTTTCTATGTCTCAATTATGATTTCTGATTTTTTTCTCCACAATTGTGTTGTTCACACAGGAGAGAGGCACAATTTCAAGCCCCTTCAAGTAATGAGGAGATTGGGTCTTGAATGCATATGCCCATGTAAAGATCTTCTAGCTTTAGATTTAGGGACTATAGAAACCATTGGTTACATCAAGGACTTATCCATTGTTTTCAGCCAAGCTCTGGATGTGAGCATTCTCATAAACGTGATCATCGCAGACATACCTAAAGCATATGGATTGCTTTTAGGAAGGGAGTGGCCCACCAAATTCAAAAAGGGTTGTTACTTAATGGAAGGAACCCACTTCACCTTTCCTCATAAAGGTGTCAAAGTTGTCATTAGGAGGGAACCAAAATACTGAGAGAAGGTTGTACTTGCTTCCTACAACAAAAAACATGTGTCTTTTCAAGACCCTGGGATGGGTACGTATACTATGTTATCTGAGGAAGATGCACATATCCCTCCTTCTGAGTTTGTATAAATCATGTGGAGCATGGATTTTGACGATGCTAAATCCAAGCATCGATCTCAGGTTGGGGTCCTTTTGTGTGATCCCAAGGTAAAGGCAATCCCTTTCTGTTTTTAATTAGAATTCCCTAACACAAATAATATGGCAGAATATGAAGCGTAGTTCAAGGCCTTCAAAAGGATTTAGACTTAGTAATTCACCATTTGTTGGTGAGCGGGGATTATGAGTTGGTTTTGAATCAAATCAGAGATAAATATGAAGTTCATAACCCTCGCCTCAAACAATACCACCGAAATACTAAGGAACTTATTGAGAAGTTGTTATCGGAACTTATTAAGAAGTTGTTATCTTTCAACATTCAAGCCATACCTAGGGCCGCAAAACACATAGATGATACTTTGGCCTTGGCCGGTTCCTGCTTCACTTCGAGTTTCATAAGGTCTATCTAAGATATAAAAGTCCAAATTTTACATAGACCTTTGTTACCTGATAACGTTGACTCTTGGCAAGTTTTTGATACCGATGAACAATTTTGTAGGTTCCTTCAAAATAAGGAGGAATTCAAAGATTTACATATCAACCATGAGTTGGAAGAGGAAACCGGGGACATAATCCAATTGAAGACAAATAAAATTCCCCCTGGTTTGTCTGTACTGGAATCCATGTTTGATTCCAATGATGCCATTACCTATGCATCTAGTATTGATAGTGAATCTGTTAGGAAGGTGCAAAAAACCATCCCTATAAATGTGGGAACTGAGAAAGATCCCAAACTGGTTTATACAGGGACACATTGTTCTCTTTATGAGATCTCTCAGTTTATGGGTCTCTTGACAGAGTTCAAGGATGTTTTTTCCTGGTCCTATGAGGATCTCAAGGTTTTCGATATGCAGGAAATAGTCTATGTTGGCACAAGGGCAAACCCAGGGTTCAATGCTTCAACAATGCACCAAAAAAACCCTAACTACCAGACCTTTCGGCAACACCTGCGAAGCAGTTGAAGTCTCACCCTAGGTAGAGGCAGGGGGGGTTGTAGGACTCAAGTGTCTACAACCTAGCTGGGACACAGATATGTGATTACATTCTTCAACAGAGCACTTAGCCAATATTATGCATTAATTCATGATTCTTATTCACTTCGTAGATTAAACCCTAAATATAGAACAATGTTGTAATAAACATATCAACACCTCTAAGCACTTAGCATACATTCAGATCTAACATTAATTCACATCATAAAGTACTAAGAAATCATAGATCTATCTATCATACATCAAGAATAGTGCACTAAGAAAATATAAACATAACCATCATGGACACATAGCACAAAGCACAATAACACATGATATACATGGTTCGCCCTAGTCTGGGGCTACGCCCACCAACTCTTATTCTTATTTATTAGATTCTTACAATCTTCTTAGATGCACCAAGCCACAGATCCAACTCCGCAAAGGATAGGAGATCTGCGTGCACCTCACCAAATCCTCCTTCCTCAGATTAGGTCAAGGCACAAAGACAACTACAACCACTTGCACTTAGCTCTAGAAGTTTAAAATACAGTATGCACCAAACATTCACAACTATTCTCACTTAGAAATCTTCCGAGGTTCTTGCACAAAGCCGATCAGAACTACAATCACACATATTGAACTTCTCTCACACTTCTTTGCACATAACCAACACTAGCACTTAACAGACCCGCCTTTTCTTACATCACCTAACTACTTATTTATACACTACAAAAGAGGCCTAAACATGGGTAAACCCATGGGATGACATCCCATACCCGTTACATAAACACTAAAACCCAAAAATCCCGCAAAAAGGGTGAGATCCCACGATCTCTGCTTCGCCAGGGCACTCTATCTTCGACCAGCTTGTTGAAGTCCCAAGAATGGTCACACATGACCAACGTGTCCTCAAAACCTAGTCAAGGGACAACATGCCCCCAACACTCACTTGTGACTCATCCTGAGTCACTCTGATATGGGAAACCCTGCTTCAAAGGCCTCAAGCTTAGCTCAGGCTACTTCGACTTGCTTCTTTGCCAAAGCCTCCTGCTCGACGAACTCTTGGATTACTTTCTTGGTAACAAGCCCTTCCAGGTGTTGTTCCATTGTTTTGACCACCTGTTCCAACTGTGATCCTTATCCCTCGAGTTCTTCAAAAAGTGTGTAGGCTTCGTTCTTCACCGATTGGAGTCTTTGTGTCACCTCCATCACTATTCTCTGGATGGAAGTGACCTATTTCTGAAGTACGCACTGTTGTTGTGCCCTCTTCATCTTCTCCATTGTTGTAAGCAACTTCAACTACGCTTGCACTGTAGACACCTGCTGCATTTCCTCCTAGAGTTGTACCACCAATGTCCTCAGTTTCGGGTCTTCTGCAAGGTGCTCATAGGTCTAGGAACTTCAATTACTTAGTTTCTTGCATTCTGAAGCCAACACCTTGATTCTTTCGACTACACTCCTGGCAGTTTCTCCCCTCTGATTGTGCACTTCTTGTGGAGTGCTCGACAGTTGTCTCTTCTTCCATCCGGGCCAATCCTGACATAGAGCGAAGTTATATAGCCACTATGTCCTTGAACACAGTCTGCTCCACGAGCAACTAGTATTTTTCTCTCTGAATCTGCTATATGGCCTCCTCAAACTTCTCTCTCATGTCATATATTTCTTGTCGCGCAACCTGAAGTTTCTAGGGCTTCATCCTTTGCTTGCTTCAAGGCCTCTGTGGCCTGATCCTTCTCTTCCTGGACTAGACGAAGGTGAGCCTATGTGGCATCTGCTATCCTTTTCAATTGGGTGGGATCATCCCCTAATTCTATACCTTCTAATGACGATCGCCCAGTAGACACTGCGTGACTCGAGTAGATGGATTGTTGTACCCCCTTTAGCTCCGCCTTGATTCTGTCATATATCGTGTCCTGATTTTCTTTGTTTCACTACAAGATGTCCTCCAAAGCATATGCTACAACTATGATGACGATCTCAATATCATCCATTGTGAGCACATTCTGTAACTGAGGCTTATTGGCTCATGACTTCTTCTGTGATGAGGGTTTCTTTGGAGAAACCTTGATTTTCTTTGATGTCTTGACCTCTATAAGGGGTTCCTCCAACGAATCGAAAATCCTCAATCAATATGATTCCATCCATTATGGCGCGGTCCCAACGGTCCAATGGCAATCTTTCCGACAATAACTACATTTCTAGCCATTCTGGAGCATCGTTCTAATGGTTGGGATGCCTCCAATAGTCATATTGCTTCGTCATGGTGAAGTGCCTTTCTGCGCGGTTCTGCTAATTCGAGGAGGTTCAAGTTCTACAAGCCTGCCCTCTGCGAAGTTGTCCCTGGAACTTCCTGCAATTTTTCTAACTTCCCTTTCTTCTTACTAAGCGTTCTGGCCTTCTTTCTTGTGATCTAAGTCTTGAGGTTCCTCTTTCCATTCTTGTTCTTATATTATATTAGCATAGTAAATTCACATTGTTGAGGTTCTTCCAAAGGGTTCGAATGTAATACCTCTTCTTTTAATTCTTCTTGGGTAGGGGTTCTTTTTTCCTGCATGGACAGGGTTTTCAAGCCTTCCTACGTTCTTCCAACTTTGACAGCTAAGTCTCTGGACCTTAGTTTCTTCGACTCTTCCTCTGGTTCTTCTATTAGTCGTTCTATTTTCTTGGCTATAAAGTCCCTTAATTCTTGCTTTTCCTGTTCTCTAGATTCCTCTTCTTCTTTCCTTCGGATCTGATCTGTCTCAATCCAAGTCTTTCCTAACAAAAGTGCAAACGGGGCGTTGTTCTCAACAAAATTAATGACTTCAAATTATTCTTTGGTCGATGTTCCATGGGAAATCATAGGCACATGAGTAATTCTTCCATATAGGGTTATCATCTTTCCTTTAAATAATCCTATCCCTCCTAATGAAGGAATCATAACAGGCTTTCCCAAAAAATTTCAAGTGCTTTCTGGCATGATATTCACCTATGGTTCCTCATCCAGAACACAGTGTATGTTGAAGTCTCCTATTCTTGTTTCTATGCACTCCTTCTCTTTTAAGATATATGGTAAACTGATGTCTCTATGATCCTTCAATGTTTCTCTCATCTATAATAATATATTCTTTGATTCTTTCTAATTCTCTAACATATCCTTAGTTTCTTGATCTTCCTCATGGTTTCCTTGTCTCGGGTTCATCTTTTCAACTTTAGCAATCATTCTAGGGAAATCCAAAACCTCATGGCCAACAAATTTACAACAAAGACAAATAGGACCTGTACCAGGGAATTCCTTAGCAACATGCATCAATATTCTGCAGTTATGACACAATGGAAATCCTCTCTTTCTCTTAAATGATCCCTAACCTTTCTAGTAATGCACACTGGGATCATAGTGATGGACCTGCAATCTACAGAAAATATTTCTAGGGTCCCGCATCCACTTGTTAGTCCAAAAAGTATTTCTATGCATAGGAATAACATATCTTTCACTATTTCTATCAAATCTATTCAGATCAAATCTTCTCTCTTATAGATGTGCCCTAGTTTTCAGACTAGGACCAAATCTATCAAACATACCTAGATTCATACTTTCGAAGAAAAAATTTTCCACTTATATTACCTTTATCAGAGCACAAAGCTTTAAGATCTTACCTCTTTATTTCAGATCAGACTTCCTTCTCTCAACATAGAGTTTCTCAAGTCAAGTAGGATACTGTGCACTACAATATTAGATCTACGCACAAAGATTTCTTCTTTTCTTCACTTCCCAACAATTACAGTTTTGGTCTCGACAACGAAACCATTTGTTGGCACAGGGGCAGACCTAGGGTTCAACGCTTCAACAACGCACCAAAAAAACCCTAACTACCGACCCTTTCGGCAACACCTACGAAAAAGATTAAGTCTCACCTGAGGTAGAGGCAGGGGGGTTGCAGGACTCAAGTGTCTACAACATATCTGGGACATAGATATGTGATTACATACTTCAACATAGCACTTAGCCAATGGTATGCATTAATTCCCGATTCTTATTCACTTCGCAGATTAAACCCTAAATACAGAACAATGACGTAATAAACAGATCAACACCTCTAAGGACTTAGAATAAGTTCATATCTAACATTCATTCACATCACAAAGTACTAATCAATCATATATCTATCTATCATACATCAAGAACAATGCACTAAGAAAATATAAACATAAGTATCATGGACACATAGCACAAATCACAATAACATAGGATATACGTGGTTCACCCTAGTGTGGGGTTACGTCCACCAACTCTTCTTCTTCCTTATTAGCTTCTTCCAATATTCTTACATGCACCAAGCCATATATCCAACTTCACAAAGGAAAACATATCTGCATGCAACTCGCCAAATCCTCCTTCCTCGGATTAGGTCAAGGCACAAATCCAACTACAACCACTTGCACTTAGCTCTACAAGTTTCATGTACAGTATGCACCAATCATTCACAACTATTCTCACTTAGAAAGCTTCATAAGTTCTTGCATAAAGCCGATCAAAACTACAATCACACAGATTGAACTTCTCTCACACTTCTTTTCACATAGCCAACACTAGCACTTAGCACACCGACCTTTTATTACATCGCCTAACTACTTATTTATACATTACAAAATAGGCCTAAACATGGGTAAACCCATGGGCCAAAATCCCATACCCATTACATAAACCCTAAAACCCAAAAAGCCTGCAAAAAGGGCGAGATTCCACGATCTCCGCTTTGCCAGGGAGCTCCGTCTTTGACCAACCTGTCGAAGTCCCAAGAATGGTCACACATGACCATCGTTTCTTCAAAACCTGGTCAAGGGCCAACATTCCATGCCATACCCATAATCCTTGATTCCAAACCTCACATGAAGAGACAAAGAAAGAACAACCCTTCTTTAGAACTATAAATTAAGGCCAAATTACACAATTTGGAAGCATCCAAGGTCATATACCATGCCCCTTACTCACAATGGTTATTTAATTTGGTTCCCGTTAGGAAGAAAATTGGTGATATTCGTTTGTGTGTCGACTTTCAAAATTTGAATAGGGTGTCCCTAAAAGAAAATTACCCCATCCCACCAATGGAAGAGATTCTCCAACAAGTGTCTAGGGATCAGATGATGTCCCTTTTATATGGTTTCTTAGGTTACAATCAGATATCCCTCAAGCCTTTTGATAGTCACAAAACCACCTTCACTACCCGTTGAGGCACATATGCATATAACAAGATGCCTTTTGGGTTGATTAATTCTAGAAACATCTTTCAATGTTCCATGGCCATTGATTTCAAAGGGTTATTGGGTAATATGATCGTTGTCTACCTTGATGACCTCTAAGTCTTTTCCAAAGAATGAAGTAGTCATTTTGATCACCTCAGGAAGGTTATTCTTAGATGCCGTAAGTTTGGCATATCTTTATATCCTAAGAAGACCATTTTTGGTGTTATGGAGGGAAATGTTTTGGGTCACATCATCTCTCGAGAAGGTGTCAAAGTTGATCGCAAGAAAGTGGTAGCAATCAAAGAGCTTTTCTTACCTACTAATAAAAAATAAATGCAATCTTTCTTTGGAAAGATAAACTTCGTGAGACACTTCATTCTTGATTTTTATCAAGTTTTCAAACCTCTAAATCAACTTATGAAGAAAGACATTCAGTTCAAATGGGACCCCCCTACCCGTCATGATTTTGATTCCATTAAGAAAGCCATTGCTTCAACCCCTCTGTTAATCATTCCTAATCCCTCTAAATACTTTTTCATGTACACTAATTCATCAGAGGAAAACAATTCTGCAATCTTATTGCAAAAGGATCATGAGGAAGATATTAGGCCAAACGCCTATGTAGGCCAGAATTTGAAGACACACCAAATGAACTATTCTCCACTAGAGAAACATGGTTATTCTTTGTATAAATCCTTGGAGAAATTTTGAAATTACATCCAAGGCCACAAAGTTTAGGTTTTTTTGCCCACATCTCTCTTAGTCACTACCTTGAATCAAACCAAAATGCATAGTAAGTGGTCCAAATGGATCATGCGCATGCAAGAATATGACTTGGACACTAAACCAACGAAAACCATAAGGGGGATAGGGTTGTATGAATTGCTAACCCAATACGATGCCTCGGTCATAGCTGAGCCAACTCAAGTAGATGACTTGATTGCATTTGAATAATTGGTTAACAAAACTGAGTTAGCCTCACAACCATGGTATGGACCTATCGTGTATTTTCTGATCAATGGTGTTCGGCCACCGAACATGGATACTAAAGCCAAATGAACACTTTGTTTACAATTTTTCTGGTATGTTTTACAAGACCAAATCCTTTACCGAAGAAACCTTGATGGGATTTTTTCACGATGCTTGAATCCTGATCAAGCCCAAATGGCACTTGAACAATGCCATTCCGTGGTTTGTGGAGGTCACTTTTCAGCGAAAACTGCTATAGCAAAATTTTTACATGCAAGTTACTTTTGCCTTCACTCCACCAAGATGCCCATTTACTGGTTCAAAAATGCGAATCTTGCTAGGTCTTCACTTGGAAGCAAAATTTAGCTTCCTTTCCTCTTAGGCCTATTGAAGTGCAAGTCTCTTTCACAAGATGGGGCATGGAATTTATAGGGCCAATTTCACCGCCTTATAGTGCTGGTCACATATTCATCTTAACAACTGCTAACTACTTTACAAAGTGGGTTGAAGAAATTTCCCTTAGGAATTATACGAGTCAGTAGGTGGTATAATTCATTGATGGTAACATTTTATCCTGTTTTGGAACCCCTATTGAGATACTAACTGATAATGGATCAACTTTCATGTCTGATTTCATGCTCCACTTTCGTGTCATGTATGGTATCCAACTTTTTTGATATTCCTCCTATTACCCCCAAGGTAATGAATTGGTCGAATATACAAATAAAATATGATTCATATCCTTAAGATAACATCCAAAGATAAGAAGCGTGGTTGGTACACAAAGTTAAACTTTTCTTTATGGTCTGATCGTATAACCCATAAGACAATAATGGGTCAAAGTCCTTACACTCTGGTGTATGGATCCCCAGTTGTCTTGCTCGTTCACTTACAAATTCCAGCCTTGAGGTTGGCTATTGCTAAGATAAAAGATGATATCCAACCTTTACAACATCGTTTAGACACACTCATCTAACTAGAAGAGGTAATAAAATATGCATTCTAACACCTCCAAAAGAAACAATACATTGTTAAACATTCCTTTGATAAAAGAGCCATAATGGTAAATTACAAAGTAGGAGATGATTTCCTACTATGGGACAAAGCACATGAGTCCCCATCCAAACACTGCAAGTTTTATTATTTATGGTTGGGTCCTTACATAATCTACAAGGTTTTAGGGATACACGCTTTTAGATTAAAAACCTTGGATGGCGAACCACTCCAATTCCCCGTGAATGGTTGTCTCCTAAAGTTCTTTTACTCATGAGGGACCTTGTCATCCTGTACATAAGTAACCACTTATTTATTTTTTGTTTGTATGTATTTTTTGTTGTTGATTTATGCTTGTATATATCCCCTTGTTTTCAATTTGGAGCCTTTTTGCCTGTTTGGTTTCAATTTTGGGTGTAAGAGCCTTTTGATTTTTTCCTCAATTTTTTGTCTTTTTCTTTTTAATTCCATAACCTGCCCTCTTCTTCTTAAGTTTTGGTCTATTTGGTGTTCATGGGAAGGGTACTGTCCTTGTTATTATATGGTTGTTTGAAAATAATACACCCTTAGGAATCATTTTATCATGCTTGGCCTATGAGAAACTCTAACTTAATATCATCTAAATAGGAGTAAACTAGATTGTTATTTAATCAAAGTCAGTAGGGAAAGTCTAAGGGGGTAGCATATCATTCTCTGGTGAAGCTAAAACCATGATGATATGATGGATTACATAGATATGTGAGTGCAACGACACTTTACCCAAGCACCTATAATCTATTTTTTCTAAGCAACGTTTGTTTTTCCTATGAAGTTCCATGACTTGTGAGCACTGAGATATTTCAACACCTACTACCAAACATTTTTCATATTTCTTTACTCCCTTGATTGACTTCTTTGATTTCTTGTTTTTCTCTAGTGGGTTGCTGATTTCAAAAGATCCATGTTTTCTTGTTTGTGTGTCGAGGATCGAAGGCATGCATGAGACGTTTTTTTGAGCCAAGGTTCACCTTAAGCCTCGATTCTCATAGTTAATCCATAATCCAGGTGAGGGACCTATGTCACTTGGGCCACATTGCTCAACAAAACCTAGGTCAATATTCCCATTCTTCTATCCTTTATGAATCTCAGTATAAATTTTGTTGTATATATTTATTGCACCTCTTTCATTCTTCGGTTATGCCTAATGTGAAAAATGGTCCTTATAATATAGTTGAATCCCCCCCTCACCCACCTCGATCACTTTGAAAGTACAAATTTCCATCAAGTATTCTCACCTGTCACGTGGGTGATCCCATTGTTCTACATGATTTGGAAGGTAGTTCCTCCCCGACACCAAGAACGTTGACCCAAAAATATTCTTTGGGCTCAACATGGTGTTTAACACCTTCATTTATCCACAAGCAGTCCTTTGGGATATGGTTCTAGTCAAAGATAGTGGCAGGGGTCATAGTGACTATGGCCTCTGATCTTGAAAGAGTATCATTTGGCTTCCATTAGAGTTTTTTTATATAAGTATTTAAATACTTATCAGGCACTATAGAGTTTCAGATAACAAGGTCAAGTCAATTGGAAACAATCCAATTCAGTTCAAGGTTGTTGCGTTCAGTTGGGTCAGTGCTTCCAGGATTAGTTGAGGGATAGTAAGGTCAAATGGATATAAAATTCATGGTTTTCCTTACCCTACTATCACTTGTTGGGAAGAATTATAACAACCATGATCATCACTATGTCCATCAACATCTTAAACGGTACCCAAATAGGACCATCTCGACCTTGCTCGGCTTGTCATGGGATCATGTTACTTTCCCCTCAGGAGAGGCCTCCCTGGGGTAATTTTTGAGTTCTAAAAACCTCCCACATCATAATTCCTCATGTCAAGGATTCACATCTCAGGTTTGATGGGCTAAGCACGCAGTTTGCAGAAATTTTATCGTTGG
This sequence comes from Picea engelmannii, assembly GCA_009831015.1. Taxonomy (NCBI): domain Eukaryota; kingdom Viridiplantae; phylum Streptophyta; class Pinopsida; order Pinales; family Pinaceae; genus Picea; species Picea engelmannii. The sequence continues at coordinate 613,950 of ML781142.1, read as the reverse complement.
CCCCTTTCGCCTGTCACTAGGCGGGTCCCGTGGGGACAATGTCCTTTCGCATAGAATACAATGAATTCTAGTCACATTTTGGGAAATAAAACACTTCCATATTTTAGTATCAAGAAAATATTTCCAACAGGTTATCATGAGCCTCATTCTGAGTCCATATGACCCCCCTATGGAGGACGCAAAGTTTGTGTCACCCGAATGGCCAAAACCAATAGCTATGATTTCTTGGTCTGATTATGTTCAGATTTCCATTTTAAAAATAAAATTAAACCTAAGTATGGTGTAGGTAAGTGTGAGAAATTTCCAACATATATCCCGTAATTGGTTTTGACCCTCGGTTGGTGAAAATGAGCCTTCATAAGTTCATGACCACTTTTGGACACTAGATGGGTTACAATAGTTAAAGGTTAAAAACTTGTTATTAAGGGGTTTTAAATCAAGCATTCAACAATTACGCACCGTAGTGGACTCAAACACCTTTCGAATGACTCCTCATTTTCCTCATTCTGACCTTGGATGGCCCAATTAGAGATGTCACAAGTTTTTCAACTATGTTGGGAAAAGGGGGCCAACCAACTCACATAGTGGGGTTTTAGGACAAATAAAACAACTATTAATGGCCCCAGCAGACAAATATATGGCCATCTCATCGAATTACTCGTCGATAAATTTATTACGACACTTTATTTTCCTCGATTGGATATCGTATTGCGATATGGTGCCTTTCGAAAGATTGGGTGTCATGTGGGCCCACCAGCAGGTAGGGCGTTTTAAGTGGCAATTGTTCCGGTCTAAAATTGAGGGCTAAGGTGTCATCATTTTGGATTAGTGACCACATATTATCGACGGGATCGTCGAGACATTTCCAACAATGTGATCTGCGTCTAATTCCGACCCTGTCTCATCTGGCAACATTTTATGGCTAAGTCAACAAGGTCATGGTCAAAAGTGAAAGTGAAAGTCAAACTTTGACTTGGTACAATTTTTGAGAAATATTAAAAAATAGTGGAAAAATCAAAACATAAAAAAGGGAGAAAATTAAGGACAAGACATGCATCCCTCATGAAAAATTGGAGAAATTAGTTTTTTTTTTTTTTTTTTGGGAAAATGCAAAACCCACCCTCCTCTCCTCTGGCTCATTTGACATGTGCATTAGAGAGGGAGGGAGATTTGCAATTGAGGTATTCAGTAGAAGATGAGGGGTTCCAAACATCAGTTTTAGATTTTCCATGGCAACAATCTAGGCTATAATCCATCCCTAAGCATAGGGTATAGGTACCCATACCTCATTACTTCTTCAACCCGTGATTTTTTGCTCAGGATTGTCAAATTTGGTTATGGTTGTGGTGCTTTTCTTCATGGTTCAGAATTGAATATTGATGGGTTCAGTCAATCTGCTGGTTCAGACATTAGTGTGCTAGTTTTTATTCTTTCCCAGAGAGTTTATTAGGAAAATCTGTAAGGGAGAGGGGATTCGAAATCCTCTTGGGCACTAGGTCCAAGCCTCTAGGGCTCCCTTAAATATTTATAAAATTATGAGTTTTGTTGAATATTCTGGCTTGTGCATGCTAAAATTGGAGCTAGGGGGTTTGAAACCCCAACCTCCCCCCTTTCCCCTTCTTATATGCCCAAATATTTGGCTAAAAAATCAAAAAAGGAGGGGAGGGGGTTTGAACCCAAGACTTCTCACTCCTCTTTACATAAAAAACCCACAAAATTAAAAAAAAATCAAATTTTGTTTTAGTGGTGGTCGACCACCCGTCCACCACCACCACCCTCAATCCCACTAGCACCTCCCCCA
>ML781142.1:584747-611682 GCA_009831015.1 Picea engelmannii | reverse complement strand
ATATATATATATATATATATATATAATATATAATAATAATAATAATAATAAAATTATTATTAAAAAATTATAATAAATTTTGTATATATATATTTAAGCTATATAATAAAAATTTTAATTCCCCCTGTTAGGGTCACTCGGATTTTTAATGCCATAAATTTTCCATACAGATGTGGAATTTCACCTGTAAATAGTCGAAACAACCAAGGACAATTCAAGAATGCAACCATGGAATTCACCTCCTCAAATTCAGCCAAGAAATTTAGTGGTGCATCCCAGAGTGATAGATGCTCGAATCTCAGGGATGATTTTAGGGGCTAAATTTCACTCATGGGCTAATTTTCCATTGTTTTTCCAAAAATGAGATTCACTATTTTAAAAATGATTCGCCCAAATTCTATAGAATAAAATTATTTTACGTTAAAAATCACCAAAAGTTTATAAAAACTATATAAAATACTTAGAAATTTGAATATTTTTACAAAAATATCGCCAAACATTTATAGTTGACATATGAAGGATTAGTAAGATTAGCCAAGGTTTCTACATTTTAAAATAAATTTCCATCCTTAAAATCATCCATGATGCTCGTAATTGGCCCAAAAGCATGGGAAGGAGGCCTAATTGGGGGCCTCTGAGGCGAAATTGAGCTAAATGAGGAAAACCCATTTCAAATATAGGTATGCAGACCTGTATAAGCCTATCAATTCTAGTGTCCAACCCATAAATTTTCCTCAATTTCAATTTTTCCCTGATCAGTCTCCTGATCAACTCCTTCCCTCGTACCTTTCCGGGGCCATATCTTGCTCATACAGAGTCAGATTTGTGCCAAATGAAAGGAAAATAAAAGGTAGAGAATACAAATACAACATGAAAACATCTAAACTTAGTTTTTTGGGTATTTGGTACAGGGGAAAATCCCCCCAAGGTTCAGGCCCAAGGGGTCCCTTCACTCGAAAAGGCCCAAATCAAAGCCATGCTTCGGTCATCTCACAGGGAAACTTCTGGGAAAAAAAAGGGGGGTATAATCATGTATAAAAAATTCCTTAATAGTGGGAACTTCCTTACATACAACGACCAATCCTAAATTCCCCTTTCCCTCCTAAGCATCTCTTCAATTTCCCCACACCTTGGGGCTTCATCCCGATGAATCTGGCAGCCATGGATGACTGGGAACTATCCTAGTTCACTTCATCTACAGCTGCAAAACATGGTAGCAATAAAAGAGTCTTTGGGATGTCACAAATCCCGAGGCAAATGATGATGTGGCATACTATTTTTTTTCATTTTATGAAAATGTCATTTTGTAATAGTTTAGTCTCACATGATTTACTTCTGGCTTGTATACATTTCCACTAAAGGGTCAAATCAAATCTGATTTGATTCCCTTTGGATAAGATCCCTTTTGGATAAGTTTACTTTTTGGTTAAAAACAAAAACACTTTGGGTTGGTCCACTTGACACTTTTCCAAAAGTGACAAGTGTCTTGTGACCTAACCCTAAGCCTTCACCTCTTCTTTATAAATAAGAGGGATGGCATTGTACAAAGGGAGGATGACTATAGTACCAAAGATCTGTTGAAATTTTCCAAATCTCTTTGTGTGTGTGATACTTGTTAAATTTTGGTTGTTGGGAATGTCACTTGTTGGTTAAGGGTTGAGGGGTAGTAGTAATTACTTGTTATGTTAGCTATCTAAAAGAGGGATTTGTTAGCTAGGTGTTTGTTGTTGCTTCCTTGGGTTTAAATTACTTTCTTTCATTTACTAATAGCCTTGTTTAACTTGTTTGACATGTTGTAATGTAGATTTCTTGAAGTATTGAACCATTTTCAACCTTAGTTAGTGGCCAGGAGTCATAGGGACCCTTAGGAAAACCCTTAAATAAGCCCCTTAACTGGATGTTTATACTTGCTTGCTTCTTTATTTTTCATGTAAATTTCTATTATGATTTTATGCTATTAACCTTGCTGTCCCAAACAGGAAATTGACCATTTTGGTCAATTTCTCCCCCCGGGACAACCATCTTAGTTGGTTGCTATCTAACTTTTATGTGTAAATTTTTGTTTCATTTATTTCAGTTTTTTCATATAAAATCAATAAAATTTCATTATTTGCCTGCAAGGATACAATCTTGTCACCTATTTCGCTTCTCCTAAGTGGTTGGGGACCATTTAAAGACATGTTTGAGGCAAAGTGGCCATCGGGACAACGAAGAAAAAAATCAGATCTGATTGGTAAATTCACCTATTCACACTCATTTTCACCTTGAATTCACTTACACTCATTCTAAATTTTTTTGCACATGTACCCATGTCAATATGCTTTTGTTGTGTAGATAGGTTGACTAGTTTGCTTACAAATTTATTTTTATAAAATGTGATTTTTTATTTCATAAATAATCCTCTTCATTTCAAATTTGATTAAGTAAACTTCCAATCCCCATACAAAGACTCTGCCAAGGCTTTCATGCATATGGCGTCTTTTCCGCTCACAAAGAGTCTCAACCCATTCCTTTGGGTTGAATGGTATAATTGTTTACTTGTAATTAGTTAATATTGTATTTCTTTATTGTATATTTTCCCCTATACTAATCTATAGGTGGATGCCCCTAAAGGGGCCATGCAAAATCACCAAATCAAAACATTAAGAAAACCACAGAAAACCACATAAAACATGAAAACAAAGTAGGGGTCCACCCCATACACATTCAAAACAAAACCTATATTATTTAGCTATATGCGTACACATACTATTTAGCCGTGACATATATGTAATATACTTATTTTTGTATAAATATTTAGATAGATTTCAATTTATTGACCAAGAGGCATGCTTGCAAAAGCGAGACATGACCTCGCCATGTGGATGGCCTGGTCCTTTATTTATAGAAATTTCAATTTTATAGAATACTAAGTGTCAAATCTAGGGAGTATTCATCAAAATCCCCTCGGAAGTTGTTTAGTTAGTATAAATTGAGTGGTCTTTCCTTAGTACCACACGGTCAAGGAGTTGAATAGCTAATATTGGTTGGGATACTACACTGCTTGGGTAATCTCGACTAAAACTCCCTTTAGGGGGGTCCTGGGCCTCTTCCCTTTCGTAGGTATCATCCTTCTTCCATCCAAACGATGTTAAGAGCCCAAAAACGCGAGTGAAGAGAAGCAGAAAATCCATGCTTCTTGGAATTGCATGGGACACTCTTCAACCTAATGACCATGGTCCTAAGACTACTCTTCTTATACTGGTTGGCACAGTTCCGGGATAATAGGTGTTTTCCTGATCGAATTAACCTTTAAAATGGTTTGGTGGCCAATGCATGTGTTAATAAACTAAAAATTCACAAATAAAATACATTTTAAAGTCAAACCTTTTATCAGTCCACCCTTCGTCCATGAAAATAAATTGCAGTTGTAAATACTCTCCTAAACTCAGCTATAACAACTCCAAAAAAGGTTTTCCATCTTGATTTACATCCCCCCTTTTTGATTTGACAATTTTCTGGGATCACTTCCTCGGTCACCCTCAGGAGTACCAAGCCATTCTGGGTTTGTTTCCCTACCTTAAAAGATTTGAACAACTTGTTGTTCGCAATTTACAACCATCTTAAAATACTTGGTTGTAGCTTTTAAACTCACTTTTCACCCTTATTTTTCACTTTTTTTACTGGAGGCATCCACCGGTCTACTGTCCGGTACCTTGGTTTACCCCGGAAACCCATTCTGGGCCATTTTCCAAGGATTTAAGGTAGTGAAAAACTTGTTTTTCGCTTTTTTTAGTTGTCTATCCTAAAAATAAACACACTTATTTTCATTCCATTGTCCATAATTTTCACCCCAGGCCATTTTGGCCATCTAGGAAGCTGAGGGAGGACAACACCTAGGGTGGGCGGTCCTAAGAAAGACTTCTCATAAGTCTTTCACCTCTCCTTTTCCCCCTTTATTACCACCTCAGGAAAAGCAACATCTGAGGTGAAGGTAGTCTTTGCCTCGTGCCGAGCTATCAAAGAGGATGTAATTGAATTCACAGTCAGATAGGTTGGATCTGTCCCAATGAACATATTTTTCTTATAATAGTAGACATAAGAACTTGATCTCAACAAAGGTTTTCAATAGGTTTAACCTAATAGCAATGCCACATCCTCACCTATACACCATCAGTTGGCTCTTCCAGGGACGGGACATCCGCTTTAGCCAACAATTTCGCTTGCACTACGACATCAAGCCATTCAAAGACAAGGTATTGTGTGATGTTTCCCCCCTTGAATTTTGTGATGTTTTCTAGAAAAACCATATATGTGGAAGTGTCATGTTGTTTATGAATCTAGGCCCCATAGTGCCATTATTACTTTGGGAGAACAACTCTACAAGGTATCGAAGGCAGTACCAAACACTACGGTCTCTTTGATCTCCACAAAGAAGTGCAAGAAGGTGGTCTCTCAGACCGATAGATTTTTCCTCTATATGGTTTGATCTAGAGGTGAACATAAGGTCACTTCAACCACCAAAACCTCTGCATGGGGTCTCTTTACCCAGCAAAAACTGGTGGATGAAATAGTAGAGGAGTATAAAGACATATTCACCTTGCCTATTGGGGTGCCTCTGCATTGTCAAGTAAAGAAATCCATTGATCTGACACCCGATGGTCCTCTTACTAATGGCCATGTATATAGGTGTTCTGAAGAGCCACATCAGAACAATCTCCCCATCTTGTGGTATCCCAATTATTCTGGTATAGAAGAAGGATGGGACATGGTGATTTTGTATTAATTACAGAGCCTTGAAAAAGATCACAGTTAAGAATCGACACCCAATTCTTGGGATTGATGATCTTCTCAATCAACTCAAGAGAAATAAGTTTTTTAGCTATATTGATCTAAAGTCAGGCTACCACCAGGTGTTGATTGAGTAAAATGATGTGCGGAAGAAAAGCTTCAATTCTAAATAAGACCTCTTTGAGTGGTTGGTCATGCCTTTTAGCTTGAATAATTCCCCAACCACATTCATGAGGATTATGGATGATATATTAAGGCCATTCAAAAACTCCTTTGTGGTTGTATATTTGGATGGCATCCTCATATCCAACAAAACTTGGGAGTAACATTTGTAGCATATTCAATAGGTATTGGGAAACCTATGAAAACGCAAGTTATATGCCAATTTGGAGAAGTGTTCCTTCGGCATGCAACAAATCCAATATTTGGGATGCATCGTGTATGAGCAGGGTGTACTTGCAGATCCAACCAAGATCCAAGTCATCCACAATTCGCCGGCCTTGAAGACAATGATCGAGATCCAAATATTCTTGGGCCTCACCAACTTTTAGCAGCAATTTGTGTTGGGGTTATCTAATATCACTTAGGCCCTAAGACAAGTGACTAAGAGTGGACTAAAGGCAAAGTTTTTTTGGTCCATTCCCCAACAAAAAGCATTCAAGGATTTGAAATTCCACCTCTGCTCAACACCAATCCTCATTCTTCTAGATCTGTAACAACCATTTAAGATTGAGACAGATGCTTCAGATTATTCTATCGATGTAGTCCTCACTCAACAAGGGAATATAATATCCTATCATAGTGAAACTCTATACGATGTTGTTTGTATATACCCCACCTATGAAAAAGTGTTGTACTCCATTGTGAAAGCATGTTGATAGTGGAAGCATTACATTCTAGGGAAGGAAATGATCATCCGCACTTTTCATAGGTCTCTACAATTCATGAAGACACAAGTAAAGTTATAGAATGACCACCATCATAAGTGGTCCACATACTTGCAGTAGTTACACTAGAATATCAAGTACAAGATGGATAGCACCAACCATGTCGCAGATTTCCTTAGTCGTACCCTAGTGGAAATACTAACCATAGTTATTAATGTTAAGTTTAATGTTGTTATTAGGTTATTTCCAAATTACATGAGCATTCAAAGCATTTCCAAAACAACAACATGAATAGGATCACTGAAAGAAACACAACCACAAGGTACGCAACATTTTATCCTTGGAAACCCTCATGGGGGAGAAAAACAAACAAAACTTACTCAATAATATATTTCCAATACAATGCCAAGACTAAGACCAAAACACCAAAAATAAACTAAGACTGAGCATGTACCTCTTTTCTCCTTCCTCCTACAACTGCAACTTCCTTCAAGATATGCACACTAGATGAGTGAGTGTGAGAGTGTGTAAGTGAGGCACCATCCTCGCATATAAATACTAGTTGAGGAGGCACTAGGGTTATGTCTCTTCACTTAGTAGGGATGACTTCTTCCAGAAGTGGTTAAAACCACTTTATAAACACTAGGGGGCGACTTTACAAATACCACCATATAAATATGGTTTAACCAATGCACAAAAGGGGATTTGATCTTATACAAGACACGACATGATCAATCCGAAAAAGGGGATTTGATCTATAATATAATAACTCAAATATAATTAGAATATTCTTCGAAGTTACAATAATTCAATACTCCACCTTAACAAGAAGGGTATTCTACTAACATGACCCAACATAACGTCATCAAGAAAATGAGAGGGAAACATCATCATCAATATCTAGAACACTGAATGTCATATCTATAAATCATCAAAAGTTTTTGTCATCATCAATATCATCATTGCTCACAACATGGAGTTAGAGTAACATCATCATCATCATCATCATCATCATCATCATCACCAACATGAAGCTGAAACACCAACATCAATAGCATGAAGCTAGAACACCAACATCACCAACAACATGAAGTTGATATAAGGTCATCAACAACACGAGGATTGTACTACATCATCATCAGTATATGGCAACAAAATGAGTAGGTGCATAAAAAAAACATTTTTTGGTACTTTGATAGACCGTCCTTATAGGACCTTCAGGATTTTCCCTAGAATCATAAGATTCCCTAGGATATAAAATCCTAACAAGCTACCACAAAGTACTCTGAAAGACCGTCCTTACTAGACCTTCGATATTTTCCCAGTAATCATAATATTCCCTAGGATATAAAATCCTAACAGAACAACCACTACTGACCACAACTGACATATACATGCATGGTTACTCTGATAGACCATCCTTACCAGAACTTCGAGATCTTCCCAGGGATGATCAATCCCGATTCCCCTAGGATATAAAATCCTAACGGAGCTACTCGTTGTTGGTCAGGATACCATAGTATCATCAACATCAGTCCCCCTTTTGAGGGAGGTCCTTTCGGACAACACTAATCTTGTCTCAGAAGTACTCAAAGTTCACACGATATAGAGGCTTGGTCAACACTTGTGCAACTTGCTCATCTATGCCAACATATTGAACCTTTACAACTCCCCTCTGCACCATATCACGAATGTAGTGATACCAGATCTCTATTTTTTTCAACTTATCATGGAACACTGGGTTCTCCGTTATCTTTACACAACTATGGTTATCACATAGAATCACGGTGGCTTCCATCTTTAGATCGAACATACCTGTCAAAAACTTACGAAACCATATGGCTTCACAATTGGTGGAACAAGCTTCAATGTATTCTGGTTCTGTTGTGTTGATATAAATACATGATTACTTCCTTCTTTTCCATGAAGTCATGTCTGACCCAAAACTAAAACAACATCATGAAGTGCTCTTCCTGTCTGAAGCACTTCCATCCCAATCTAAGTCAGTATAAATGTTGGCACAGGGGCATACCCAGGGTTCAACTCTTAATAGTTCACCAACAAAACCCTGACTACCGACCCTTTTGGAAACACCTGCGAAGAAGGCGAGGTCTCACCCAAGGTAGAAACAGGGGGGTTACAGGACGCAAGTGTTTTTAACCAGAATGGGACACAATTTTGTGATAAAATCACTCTGCAGAATAATCTATTAATGCTTAGGAAGTGAACATGCATTAGTTTATTAACCTTGTTAACATCGCAACACATAATCAAAGACAGATAAGCGTAGTAACAACAAGTGATTATGCACCCTAAGCACTTAGCACCTAGCACTGTGGGTCAGATCTAGCATTCATTTACCCTTTAACATAAGTAAAGTACTTAAGAAACAAAATATACATTCCTTACACATTATAATCAAAGCACTAAGCAAACTCATAACAAAAAAGACATTGCACAAAGAAAACCATGAGACACCAGATATATGTGGTTCACCCCATGGTGGGGCTACGTCCACAAACCGCCTTGCCTCTTTATTATTCACCAAAATATTACATCTAGTCACTCCTGTGCACTAAGCCACAGAGTCGAACTTCACACAAGACATGATATCTATGCACTAAGAACTATATCCTCCTTCTTTACCTTCCAAAAACTAGGTCAAATGCACGTAGCCAAAATATCTTTCCATGACACTTAACACCTGCTACAAAATCACAGCTGAGCACAAAGCCTCGACCACTTACATTCCTTTGCACAAAGAACTACTTGAGATATACTTCTTCTACACTACATTCCCCTTTATTTATACTTTACAGTAAGGCCTAAACATGGGGAAAACCCATGGGCCAACATCCCATAAACCCATTACAAAACCCTACTGGGTCCACATAACCCTCAAAATAGGTGAGATCTACGATTTCAACTCTTCTTAGGCGCTCCTACTTTGATCAGCGCATAGAAGTCCAAAAGTGGGCCAAAACCTCTAAAACTGACCCAAGTTTCCTAGAAACTTGGTCGAGGGCCAAAAAAACCATAGATTCTGAAGTCATGATCTCTAGTATAATAGAGACCATAGTCCAACATACCCTTAAGGTATCTCATCACATGATTTGCAGGTACAAGGTGAACACGTCTAGGTCCATGAGATATTGACTTAATGTGTTCACATCAAAGCATATATGTAGACTGGTATTAGTCAATTACATCAACGATCCAATAATTTGTCTGTATAGTGTAGCATCAACCAAGTCTAACGAAGTATCAACTAGGAGCTTCAAATTCATTTCCATGGGTGTGTTCATGGCTTTACATTCCAACATGTCAAATCTCTTCAGTATTTCAAATACAAACTTCCTTTGGTTAAGGAATATATTCTCTGGGCTCTAGCAAACTTCAAGGCCTAAGAAATAATGCATCGAGCCTAGGTATTTCATCTCAAACACTGTAACAAGCTTCTTCTTACAATTTGTGATGAGCTTTTCTTCTCTAGTCAAGAATAAATAATCCACATATAGTAGCAATATAACTGGCTCATCAATCATAAACCTTGAAGTAAAGGTTAGGATCAACTTTACTATTGGTAAATCCCAATCTCATCAAGAAACTATCAATTCTTCCATACCAAGCTCCATGATATTTATTCAACCCATACATGGCTTTCTTCAACCTGCAGATATGAGTCTTCCTGTCCCGTACTTTGAACCAAATTTTCAAATCACGTTGTACCAACCTAGTACACTTGCTCAACTGTAACTCAATATGTATAATCATGTGTTGGTTCTATGTGCTTTCTACAAAGAACTATCTATCTCACTTCCTGAGAGTATGTTCTCTACTCTCTCTACAATTTATCCTCTAGAATCGGGACTTTGCACCTATATCTACTATTTTTGAAGCTGAGAATGACGACTCTATTCTCACTATAGTTGTTGAATTATGAGAGCATCTCCTATATTATATCATGACAACAACTTCATATGAGAGTGTCTCAATAACTGATACTAAATGTAGTTTTCCCTCTTTCATGGAGGTAACTCTATATTCAAATACATGGACTACTCCCCCTAAATCATGTACTATATCGAAATCATGGTTGTTTTGGTTGACTTCACGAATACTAGAACTATTTCTTCGATTACTGAAGCAAGTGTCTCGTCATAGTATTCTCCCTCTTACTGGGAGAATCCTCTGGACACAAATCAAGGTTTGTACATCTTTATACTATTATCTACAACATGCTTTATTTGTTATATCAATCTTGGAAGTCACCAATAAATTATTTTCTAGTCTCAAGGAAAAGTCCATATCCTAGTCCTTCTAACTAGCTTCCTTCTCTGTCACTGAAAACAAGGGAATCTTCCCAGGATATTTCATGTCTCCTAGAGGTCTATGAAGCTACGATCTAGTATTCCCAACTCATGGCATCTGTCTTCTAGTCCTAGAAGATGTCTCATTTTCCCATCTTATCCTCTCTGAGATCAGGCTCACTATGAGTCTTGATTTTTTCTGAGTCTAAAAGACTTCATAGTCTCTACAGGATAAACTTGGTGTTGAATACCAAGTCTTAATATGAAACATGAGTTAGACTTCAAACATATATTTCTTCCTGTCAAGGTGACTTCATTGTCCATTGACGAAGTCTACTGTGATTTCTATTCTAATGTTCAGTCATTTTTGGAGCCTTCTGCTCACAATCAATCTCCATATGAGATACTTTGTATCTCAAAAGTAGTTTCTTCTTCATTTTCTTTGGTACATGGATGTATATGGTCATGTATACAACTTGGATAGTCTTCTCCATGTCTCATTTAATATGTTTTGTCCTGCAACCGTCACTATATCTTCCTCAGGGTTATCACCAGTGACCTGCCCAGAACAAGAAAAACAAGGGAGAAACAACAAACAAGAATCATACTCTTTATAATAATAATAAAACAATAGCAAGAACAATCGTCACAGTAGCTCCTTTAGAGATATCACTTGTGAACTTCCTGAAACAAGGGTCAAAAGTAAGAAATACAATAATAAGAAATGAGAGCAACACTCTTCTAGTGTTGTGATCTATCTTTCCTCCATGGTAAACTAGAACCAAAACAAGAAGTTTCTCCTAGAGGAGATGTTAGTTATATCTGGTAAGTGATTACACTAAGCAATTATCTCAATAATGCTCACATGCTCTCAAGTATAAAACTTTTTAAATATTTCTATATGAACAATAGTGTTTACTTGTAATGAGGTAGTTATCAAACTTGACAATCAACTTAATCAATCAAACCTGGAACCTGGAGTCTTGTACTCAATAATGAGTGTTGTTGATTGTCTTCCTAGTCTCCTTCGCTTAAGATGGAAAGTATTCTCCTCAACTTGTCCTCTGTACTAAGAGAATATGCTTTCTTGACAAAAATCTAAGTTAGAGAATAAAATCTATAATCTCAACTTTAATCAATCTAATACCTTGACTTTAATTTTGACCAATGGTTAGTATTATGGTCATAACAAATAGATGCATATAAAAATAATCGAACATGGGGTGAATTATTCCTTTGGATGTGTTTTATTTGAGATCCTTCTCGATCTATGATATTTATTTAGATAAAATATCCTTTCTCCTGCAAATACCCTTTAAACCTAAAAGTTTAAACATATGTAATTACATACCTCTGACAATATCGACATTTAGTGGCACCATCCAACATTAGTGGTAATAAATAACAAACCTTTAAAAACTTCAAAGGTGTTGCAACTTGTACAAAGAAACTAGCGTGAAGGAACTGGTACTGCAACTGCAACTTAGGGTTTTATGAAAACCCCAATTTCTCAAACTTCATATTTTTGAATTCCGATCCAAGGACTAGATGCGTTGGGATGAGGCGAGTTTGTTGGAGCTGACTATTTCAGAAAGTTCTGAGCTCTACCCATTGAAACTTGACCTGTACAATTCTGGATTGGTACTTCTCGTACTGGTTCTGGTTTCCTAGTTTTATGGTACCAACCAAAACTAGGGTTTGGATTTCTGGAGAATCTGGCCACTGGAAAAGTTTGTTCAAGCTACCAAAATATGTGCTAGGGAAAGGTGCACTTCTGAAGATAGTTTTTGGTCAAAAATTAATTTTCAGTAAAAACCCCTAATTTCTGTGTATGGCAATAGTGACGTTTTTAGATACCCAGTGAAAGGTGCTATATTCAGTCAAGCTCTGATACCATGTTAATTTTAGTGTTGTTATTAGGTTATTTCCAAATTACATGAGAATTCAATGCATTTCCAAAGAAACAACATAAATAGGTTCACTGAAAGAAACACAATCACAAGGTACACAACATTTTATCCTGGGAAACCCTCATGGGGGAGAAAAACCAACAAAACTTCCGCAATAATAGATTTCCAATACAATTCCAAGACTAAGACCAAAACACCAAAAATAAACTAAGACTGAGCATGCACCTCTCTTCTCCTTCTTCCTGCAACTGCAACTACCTTCAAGATATGTGCACTAGATGAGTGAGTGTGAGAGTGTTTAAGTGAGGCACCATCCTTACATATAAATACTAATTGAGGTGGCGCTAGTGTTATGTATCTTCACTTAGTAGGGATGACTTCTTCTAGAAGTGGTTAAAACCACGTTATAAACACTACGGGGAGAATTTACAAATACCACCATATACATATTGTTTGACCAATCCAAAAAATGGGATTTGATCTTATACAAGAAATGACATCATCAATCCGCAAAAGGGGATTCGATCTATAAGATAATAAATCAAATATAATTAGAATATTCTTCAAAGTTACAATAATTCAAATATTAACTCATGTGGACATGAGACATCCAGATGGCCATAATTATACAATAATGACTCTGACTTTTCTATTTCCTATCAGAGATTGAGCGCGGGAAAAACATTTCCCAACTTTCATCTCTAGGATGGATTGTTATTCCATATGATCCATCTCTGTGTTCCTTCAAGAGAGCGTACCATGTTGATATGGGAATCTCATTACAGTTGGGCAGTGGGACATTTTGGCGTAGATCAAAAGACAGTGGAAGTACTGCAAAAGCATTTTTATTGGTTGAAGCTTCGATAAGATGTTTGCAAGTACATCAGATCCTACACTTCCTGTGCCATTTCCAATCCCACCATAAATAAATAGGGGCTATACACCCATCTCCCTACTACAGATAGCCCTTGGGAGTCCATATCCATGGAACACATGTTTAGTTTTCCTTCAACCAAGCATGGGAATGACTTTGTCTTTTTGGTTGTTGATCGATTCTCTAAGATGGAAATTTTGGCACCCTACAAAAAAAACATCATAGCTGAGGCCATTGAAAAGCCCTTATTCACACATGTTTGGGTTCATTTTGGGATCCCACAAACTATTATCTCCGATTGAGACAGTAGGTTCCTAAGCATTTTTTGATCTAGTCTATGGTCGATGATGCACACCAAGATGACCAAATCGACTGACTTCTACCCAAAAATTAATGGAAAAACATAGGTAGACAACATGATGATTATTCATAGCCCGAGGATGTATAATTCCAAACATCCATGCACATGGGATGAAAGCCTTCCTTATGTTCAACATAGCTACAACAGAGCCTTCCACAACTCTATTAGACACAACACTTTCTAGGTGTGTTTGGGGTTCGAACCATTATCCCCCATCGACGTAAGTCTGCCCATTATAGTCACACAGGAATATTCCTCCCATGCCAAGATTGAGGTTTATCGGGCAACCAAATTTGTTGATCACATCCAACACATCCAACAACAAGTTCATGATATTGTGCAGAAAGCGAATGCCAAGTACAAGCAGTTCCACGATCAACATCAGGTACCACACAAATTTTAGGTGGGGGAAAAGGTATGGATGCATTTGAAGAAAGAGCACCTCACAGGACCCTAGCGGAAGTTGTGCCCATGTCGATATGGGCCTTACACCATTAGCAATGTTTTGGGTGAGAATGTTTTTTAATTAAGTATTCCTCCTTTCCTTGGCTTTCATATTCGTATGTGGCCGAACAATTGACCCCTACAGAAATCAATCCTTCCATAATCGAACAGGAGATAGTTGATCATATAATGGACACCTTCCAATATACCATCAAACTCCATTAGGTCATCAAAGCAGGGAAACCTCATTATCAGGGGGAGTGGCTCACCACGGGTCAGATTCAACAAAATTTTCCTCATCTGATGCATGCACTTGATGCAATAGAGAACATTTATTCTTAAGAGGGGAGGAATGATCCAGGTCAATATCAGTGGCCACCCACCTATTCCACTGGCTCAAATATCAGTTTCGATTTTGGTAGTTTTTCTATAGTGTTTCGGGTCCTAAACTTTCGGGGCCGTTTTGAGGCCCTAAACATCATTTTTTGGGAATGACACTATCACACTATAGGCTTTAACCAAAGTGTGTTGGAAAAGTGTATATTTCCTAGATAGTTCTTTTCAACAAGATATCGTGCGCCTAAAATGAAGATCGTATGCAAAAGTTACGACCCTGGAAAGTTGATCTACCAACTTAACCCATCGGGGCCCACGTGACTTTTGGTGCTTCATCTCCTAGTGTTAGGTTTTTTGATGTTTAGGGTTTTCTCAATTATGCTTTATGTTCAAAATGCCTTTGGAGCCTCATTGTAATGAACTTCTTGTGAATGAACGCAGCTGACACATCTCTTCTCATAGATAAGATACCACCATTCTAGCTAACTTATGTGTTTTTGCATTTTACAGTCTTTTGTATTTCAGACAATCATTAATAGAATCTGAGATTTATTGTATTACTCTGCTCCTTGCCATATCTCTATGTATTTATTTGTTATATCTCTGTTATATTTCTTCCTTCATATCGTTCCTAAAAAATAATCCGGAACAATATTGGTAATTGATGTGCATTCAATGCACCAATACACGGGTTTTGTCACCCTCATTTCACTTTTATTTTGACATTGTGCACCCAAGTATTTGGTTTTCTATGTTGTGGTAACAAATTAGTTCACAGAGATCAAACCCTGGCGGTTTTTGGGTAACAATTTTTCTTCAATCCTGGTCTATAAGGAGCCAATTTGCAAATGTATGAGGTTTCAGTTCGTTTTACATCTAGTACTGCAAAATTTGTCGTAAAATGATTGTTTTTGCTATGGTTCGATATTGCTATTACATTAATGTTTTCTTTCACCTCTTATAATTTTATTTAAAAAAAATAAAAGAGTTTTGAGCTACATTCACTTCATTCATTATCCCACTTTCCATTTCATTTTGTGTCAAAAAATAATTTTGTTTACATTTTTTTTTACGTTTGAGGTTCGAACTTGAAACCTGTGAAGCATATTGAGAAATACCCACCATACTTACATGGTGTTGGCATGTTTGGTTGGTTCAAAATTTTATGATATGGTTCGGTCTAACAACCAGTTGCACCAAAAGAATTTTGGGTTTCAATTTCTTTGATTATATAAGAATCCTTTATTTCCTATAGGAAGAGAAGTTACGAGACCATGCCACTATTTTACTGTTACACATTATTTTCATCACCCTTATGAACGTTAATGATGTAAACCTATTTGTTTCCTTTAGAAGGGTTAGTGGCCTGAATTCCTAAAGAAAGAAGGGAGAGAAATTTTTCCTGAGAGAGGAAGTTGTATTTTCCTTTGTAAAAACCCTATTAAAGAGGATTTCTGCATGCTTCTCTATACACAGGGTGCGGAAATGTCTGATTTCCGCAAGCTGCACCATAGCTAGACTGCAGAGTTTCCATAGGCTGCAATATAGTTAGGGTGCGACGACCTTCTTACATGGGAAAAATGGGCATCTTCTCGATTCTTCTAGAAGGAGAAGCTTCTATGGTGAGCTGGCCTCCAAACGGTTTGGATCTTACTCACTTTAATTATTTAGTGGGATCATCCTAACCTCCTCACCTTATCCTCTTCATCTTATAAAAGGAGAGGAACTCTCATGGAGAAAGTTAGCTTGGCTTGGAATTAGATTGGCTTGTTATTGAGTTTTGTAGCTTGGAGTTTTTAGAGCTTGTATGTTGGCTTTGTGCTTTGCTTTGTCAAGATAGATTGTGAGTAGCTATCGGATCCATGGTATTCGAATCCTTTGAGCAAGAAGTGTGTGGGAAGCAAGGAACTGTTGGAAGGAACCTGCCGACATTAAGGCATCTGGTTGTATATTTCTTCCATATTCTTTATTATAGATATACTTTTCTTTCCTATATGAATTTTATTTGTTCATATTGTATGATTCCTTGATCACATACATAGTTTCATATCAAATAGACTCTGCTATTCTTGTCTTCGTTGGCTTGTGTTTATTTGTAGATATTTCTCCATAAGCCTCATAACGAAGCTTGGATTGCATTGGCGAAGTCAAATATTCAATATTTAAAAGGTATGTTCTAGATCCATTTCTCATTTGATAATTGAAAGCTAAGGAAAGAGTAGTGTACTGTCTTTTTTTGTTCTAGTTTCATAGTGAAGCTAGGGGGATTGATTTGTGTCCACACTTAACAATTAGCTCGATAACAAAATTGGCGACTGTACTGGGGATTAGATTGTTTTCCTAGTTTGTCTTAATTTCTTGCTTTGATTGCTTGGGTTGTTATTTTCTTAGTCACTAGGAGATCTAAATTGACTCTTTGACTGTTTAAGTTCATTGGAAAAACCTTCTTAATTTTTATTTTTTTATTTTTAATTTGATTTCCATACCCTTCTTTGAGGGGCAGTGCGATGATATTTGATTTCCGCACCCTACCTTTTTTACCAGTGTGGAATATCCACATCCTGCCCCTTAGCTAGCCTGTGGAAACCTCAAATTTACGCACTGTATTGGTTCTTTGGCCTGCATAAATTAGGGATTTCCGCACTGTGTTAGTCTGATAGCCTGTGGTGATTGTGCAATTTTTTATTTTTGATGGTTTTTCCTTACCCAGATCTTGGATTTGGTTTTGGGGTGAATTGTTGGGTTTGATTATGACCTGTTTATAGTCTGCTTGATAGTTTTTGAGCTGCTTTTAGCCATCTTTTATTTTGAAAGATTTGGTCTCTTGATTTGAGTATCTTTCGGTTACAAAGCATTATTTTTTCTTAAGAATTGTTTGGTGAAATAACTTTTTCTTTTATTGAATAGTTTGTGTTAAAAGAGAAAATTTGTCTGGGTTGCTTTGTTTTATAGAGATTTGTTATTGCTTTTAGCTATCTTTGAAACAAAAAAAAATGATTTCTTTCTTTATATTAGATTGGGGCATCCTTGCATTTGAAGTAGCGAAATTGCATGATTTTTGGTCTTAAATTCTTAAAACAATTCCCCCGTGCCATGAATCGTGTATTGGTGTACAGTCTATTTTGCTCATTTCTTGAGAATCTTGATATTGATGAGTTTAATAAATTTCGGGACATTCTGCATCTGGGAATGATAAAATTTTTCTCTTTCTCGTAGCATATCTTTCATCGAAATGAAAATATTGCATCTTCATCTCTTTGCATAACTTTCGAGTCAATCAAAACACCATATTTTCCATGCCATCTTCCTTTTGAGTAATAACAGCCTTAAAAATAAAGCGCTTATAAAAATTGATTAGAAATTTTTATACTTTTTGGTAGAAAACCTACATTAGATTAGTTGTAGGTCTTTGGAATAGGTGTGAAAGATAACATTCCAAAGCTGTGAACAAACATAGAATCTTGAGTTAGGGAGCAGTGAAATCCACTTGCTACATTTTTTCCTGGGAAGCCCTTCTCACACAAGGGTCAAACCTGAGGTCGCATTGAGACTGGCAGAGTTACTCACCTTGCTTTGTTGGTCTTGGTGTAGAGATTGCGCGTATTATGGGGGTTGCTTGAAAGGTATACCCACAATGATGAGTGGAAGCCTTTCAAGTTGATTTCATGATCGATACCCTACCTTTTCACGTGGATCAGACTGTTGACTATTTCCCCAGGCGTCACTGTAGTAGTTGGTAACCTTAGTGGCTTATCTCTTTAGGGTATTTACACAAGGTGACTGTGGAGGGGAAAGTCTTCATGTTACCTGGAATCGACGTTGGCGAAACCCACTCGGGCTCCTTGGAGGGTATACCCACGATTATGTGTGGGAGCTTGCACTAGGGTGTAAGTCCGTTAAGTAGTTCGTCAACGTAACTTTTCCACCCGCTCTATCTCATCCCCTTCTTACTTTGTTCCCATGATGTTGTATTTCATCAAAAACTAGTGTGCTCATTGTGAGAAGGTTTTGTTTGCTTGCTTGCTTACTATATTTTTTGTGTGTGTTGTTTGTTTTCCCTAGTGGACTCTAGGTTGGATTTTTGTTTTTAATGGTGTCAGTTCCCAGAATGAAAAATGAAGGAACCTCTGCTCCAGGGGAACCTTTTGTTTTTCCTTCTTATGGAAACATTGGTCCTCCTCACATCGTTACTTTTATCCTTCCAGGTCTCACAATTGGATTACCGGTATGGTTTTTTTCCACTTGGGTAGTCCTGAATGTAGTTAGTGCTTCATTTGTAAGAACTCCCCCCTAAGAACATCAACCTCATGTTGATCCTTCACCTTCTTCACAAATAATATATTCTTCTCCTTCTTCACTTGCAAGGTCTTCTTCCATTTCATCTTCTTCGCTGAATGAAAGCTCTAAACCTAGTAACTTGGTGGATAAGGAGAAGAAGAAACAAAATAATATGAAGAAGAAAAATAAACAAGGGTCCAAACTTCCAACCACTAAGGAACATGTTGGAAAGAAAGCAGTTATTGTTAATCGTGCTGGGAGTGTTGATGATGCCAAGACAACCCAAACCCGTAAGCCCAAGTACCCTTCCAGGATTTGTAAGGGTAGCCATCTTCTTAAGGATTTCCCTGGTTTATCTAAGGTTGTAGAAGAATGGTCTATACACCCTCGCCAACCCATGTCATCAACCTTTGAACAACATGTTGATGACCTCCCATCAACTAGTCAATATACCGTTGGGAATAAGAAAACTAAAGTCAAGTTCCCGTGTATGTTATGCAAAAGGAGTCATCTAACTCACCTTTTCCCTCATATGGATGAAGCCTCAAAATTATTGGAAGACACGACTGTTTCACAGCCTCACCTTCTAGCTTCTTATCGCAAGATTACTCTCAACCCACCTGTAGTTGATGGAATTATTAATTCGGTCCCTTCGTTAGTCAATCTGGTTGATCATGTCATCAATCTAGTCACGTCCTTAGTTGAACCAGTTGACAAAGTGGTTGATCCGATCCCATCCTTGGTCAATCCCACTCTCCCTCCAAAGAGTGAAACCCAAGTGGTTGATCTGATCCCATCCTCGGTCAATCCCATTCTCCCTCCAGAGAGTGAAACCCAAGTGGTTGATCCGATCCCATCCTCGGTCAACCCCACTCTCTCGCCAGAGAGTGAAACCCAAGTGGTCGATCCATTTCTACCTGTTGACCCCATTCTCCCCTTGGAGAATGAAACCGAAGTAGTCAATTTGACGTCATTATCAGTTGATCCTACGCTCCCGCTAGAGAGTAAACCTGATACTGCCCATGTTTATCTCGTTGATACAAAATCTACTGTGCTAGGGGGCATTCCTCCGTCTCCCATGGAACCTCCTCCAAGTAATAAGGCCATCCTTTTTAATTGGAGTGTGCTAACTGGACCTCATCTTCCCTCTCACATTCCTTTCTAGGTTACAGTATAGTTTTGTGGTTGGGATGTTCCTCAGACATTGATAGATGAAGGTGCGTCCCTTAGTATTTTGTCCTCTATTACTTGGAAAGCTTTGGGTTGTCCTCAACTTGTGCTGGTTACGCAGAATCTGTTAGCTTTTAACAAGAGAACCAGTCAAGCTTTAGGGACCCTTCCTCTGTTTCCTGTAACTTTGGGAGGGAAAACTGTCTTTATCGGTGTCATGGTAGTCCAAGACCCCTTGGATTTTTCTTTACTCCTTGGGCGGGATTATGTCTATGCCATGAAAGCTATTGTGTCCACTCTTTTTCGTGTGATATCTTTCCCTCACAATGGAAGAATTGTGACTATTGATCAACTTTCATTCATCGGTCTTGACTGGATTACCTCCCTAAATGGTTCTTATATGAAGATGGTATCACTCCCACCACATTTTAATTATGTGGCGTTATCTCCCATGACTTCAACTTTTGATGATTTGGATCCAGTAGTTGACATGGTGATCTCTTCGATTGAGATTTTAGAGCTCGATATATTTACCCCTATCGCAACCCGTGACATGTGTTCCTTCCAGAGTATGTTTCTTCCATCAAGTGAATATCTCTTGGAGGCCATGACCGAGTTTTGTCCCTTGATGTGGTGTCCTTCCAGAGCACTGTCCTCTTGGAATCCATGATCGAGAAGAGAGTGTTGAGGAAGGTAGATGTCCCTGATGTGTTCTTGGAAATTGCTTGGGTTGAGGCAGAGATCATCTCAAAAAAAACAATGCGATCTACTGATTTAATGTGTCGTGGCCATTGCTGAAGAAGTTACAGGCCTAGATCGAATTGTCTTGGGGTCTCTTTGTCTCCAAACCAATGACTATTCATCCTCCAACAAAAGGTCTCTTTGTCCTTGAGTTCGACGCACCCGAGGATCGTCTAGATTTTCTGCGTGGCCATGGTTCATGGGAGGCACTGGCCTTTTTATGAAGCGGTGGTATCCAAAGTTTAGCCCATATGTCGAAACCTTATCCTTGGTTTTGTTGTGGGTTCGTCTGCCAAGTTTTCCTCCAGAATTATGGAACCCCAAATCTTTGGAGGCTATAGACAATGCCATAGGAGAATTTGTTTGTATCAGTGATGTCACCTGGGCTAATGCTTCCACTACCTTTGCTCGCCTATGTATCTACGTAGATTTGAGTAAAGGACTGTCGAACCAATCCTACTGAGATATGGTGACCTCAAGTAGCCTCAAGTGTCGGATTACGAGCATATCTCGTTCAGATGTTGGGTTTTCTTTGAGCATGTTCACTTAACGGCTTCATGCCCAAAGACCAAAGGACTCAAGCAGACTAACCATCGGTTTCCCTCTTGGTGGAAGAACTCAACAAATGTGCCCAACAAGGTGGAACCTATTCAGCTTCCAGTAGATCCTCCTTCATGTATGTTATGCAAAAGGAGTCATCTAACTCACCTTTTCCCTCATATGGATGAAGCCTCAAAATTACTGGAAGACATGATTGCTTCACAGCCTCACCTTCTAGCTGCTTATCGCAAGATTACTCTCAACCCACCTGTAGTTGATGGAATTATTAATTCGGTCCCTTCGTCAGTCAATCTGGTTGATCATGTCATCAATCTAGTCACGTCCTTAGTTGAACCAGTTGACAAAGTGGTTGATCCGATCCCATCCTTGGTCAATCCCATTCTCCCTCCAAAGAGTGAAACCCAAGTGGTTGATCTGATCCCATCCTTGGTTAATCCCACTCTCCCGCCAGAGAGTGAAACCCAAGTGGTTGATCCGATCCCATCCTCGGTCAACCCCACTCTCTCTCCAGAGAGTGAAACCCAAGTGGTCGATCCATTTCTT
Source organism: Picea engelmannii (assembly GCA_009831015.1). NCBI lineage: Eukaryota > Viridiplantae > Streptophyta > Pinopsida > Pinales > Pinaceae > Picea > Picea engelmannii. The sequence goes on along the minus strand of ML781142.1, from coordinate 590,497 downwards.
CCTACTGACCCCATTCTCCCCTTGGAGAATGAAACCGAAGTAGTCAATTTGACGTCATTATCAGTTGATCCTACGCTCCCGCTAGAGAGTAAACCCGATAATGCCCATGTTTATCTCGTTGATACAAAATCTACTGTGCTAGGGGGCATTCCTCCGTCTCCCATGGAACCTCCTCCAAGTAATAAGGCCATCCTTTTTAATTGGAGTGTGCTAACTGGACCTCATCTTCCCTCTCACATTCCTTTCCAGGTTACAGTATAGTTTTGTGGTTGGGACATTCCTCAGACGTTGATAGATGAAGGTGTGTCCCTTAGTATTTTGTCCTCTATTGCTTGGAAAGCTTTGGGTTGTCCTCAGCTTGTGCTGGTTACGCAGAATCTGTTAGCTTTTAACAAGAGAACCAGTCAAGATTTAGGGACCCTTCCTCTGTTTCATGTAACTTTGGGAGGAAAAACTATCTTTATCGATGTCATGGTAGTCCAAGACCCCTTGGATTTTTCTTTACTCCTTGGGCAGGATTATGTCTATGCCATGAAAGCTATTGTGTCCACTCTTTTTCGTGTGATATCTTTCCCTCACGATGGGAGAATTGTGACTATTGATCAACTTTCATTCATCGGTCTTGACTGGATTACCTCCCTAAATGGTTCTTATATGCAGATGGTATCACTCCCACCACATGTTAATTATGTGGCATTGTCTCCCATGACTTCAACTTTTGATGATTTGGATCCAGTAGTTGACATGGTGATATCTTCGATCGGGATTTTAGAGCTCGATATATTTACCCCTATCACAATCCGTGACATGTGTTCCTTCCAGAGTATGTTTCTTCCATCAAGTGAATATCTCTTGGAGGCCATGACCGCGTTTTGTCCCTTGATGTGGTGTCCTTCCAGAGCACTGTCCTCTTGGAATCCATGATCGAGAACACATCAGGGACATCTACCTTCCAGAGCATGGTTCTTCTCCTGTTTCAATCTCATTAAAAAATGAAACAACTTCCCCTTCTCCGTTTGAGTCAAGTCTAGTATTTGAAGCTTCATTTCATTCACCTTTGCATTTGGATGAAACGAAGCTTGGGGGGCAATGCTTCCAACCTTTAGACTTCATGTTGAAGCTGAGCCACTCGTTTCTTAAGTCGGGGGATAAGTACCAACCATCCCTATGTTATGCGTTGGGAAGTCCAAGCATAGTTTTCTATGGTTAAAACTTGTGTAAAAATGAAACCACCTACCTCAAGAATAGTTTCCTCTGGTTAAAGCTTGTGTAAAAATGAAACCAGGTCCAAGAATGGTTTTGTTTTAAGCTTGTGAAGAAATAAAATCTATCGCAAGCATAGTTTTGTTTTGTTTTAAAGCTTGCGTAAAAATGAAAACAATCCTGAGCTTAGTATTCGTTCTTTCTCATGCTCGTAAATACATGAAAATAATTTACCGAGCTTAGTCTTTGTCCTTTCTCGTTCTTTTAAATACCTGAGAATGTAACCGAGTATACTTTTATCACTTTTTCGGACTCGTAAAGGTCATACGAAAAAGGAACCCCCTGGAGTTCCCTTTAAGCTCTTTTTTAGACTCTCTAAACATGAAAAGATTTCCAAATGACCTTGTTCTTTTCATTCTTGTTAAAGTATTTGAAGAAAATGTATGTTGAGCAATAGTTTATCTCTTTTTTGGTCTCATCGGACTACTTTACGAAAAATGACATTTTGAGAGTTCTCTTTAAGTGTTTTTCAGACTCTCTAAACATGAAAAACCCCTGAGTTTTCTTTCTTTGGACTCGTAAAATAAACATCGAAAGGCCCATACGGGACCGAACCAATCCTTCTTAGGGTTCATTAAACATACTCCGAAGGACTCATCCGAAGGATGAGCTTACATTTACAAGCATATGTTATCCTCCTCAAGCTTGTGTAAAAATAAAGAGGTACTCGCCAGAAATGGTGGGGGGAAAATTGGGAAAGAAATGTATCCAAACCTGTATTCTATGGGAGAGTTGATTTTGAACATGACACCCTTTCACTTTCTTTGTGTCTAGGTTGGAAAATCCACTTGTCTCTTGATCATACTCCTTTATAAGATTACATTTTGGTCTGTGATCCCTGTTGTTGAGTCAGTGTTTCCAAGAGAGTTGTCGTGTTGTCAATATGTGCAAAGAGAAGTTCAACCCAAAAATCCTTCTATTGCATCAACCATCTCTACAGTCCTTAAGCCTTCGATTGCGTCAGACATCCCTAAGTCAGTTCTAAATCACTTGTTACTCTGATCTACTTCAAATCTTGTTACTTGTTTCATGTCATTGATTGGGGATACATTAAGGCCCTCCCGTGATGAGTCTTTTCCTATTGACTTCAAATCATTATCTAGGAATTAGACTCAGAAACTAAATGGTACCTTGGAACTTGCATGCCTCAATGGCAGGTTTCCTTTCTTTTGACAATGGGTTTTCATTATTGACCCTTGATCGGGAGATTCCGTGGAGTGTTCGACTTCAACTCATTAATTCACATTCGTTGGATTGTACCATAGTACCTTGGGTGTCATTGACATTAATGGTGATTTCCCTCGCACTTGTTAACGATATTCATTAATGACTGGTAATAAAGTGGTTTCTACCATGTTCGACTTCAACACATGTATTCACGTGGTTAGATTCGTACTATAGAATGGTGGAGATGAAGACCCTGAATCTTTTCTAACAGATTAAGGTTGCGTTGGAGTATATTCAGTTTGTATTGTTGCATAGATCCACATTGTATGTCTCATGGCTATGTTCAAATTTGAGTCTTTAACACATAGATCCACAATGTATTTTTGTGTCTATGTTCAAATTTGAGTCATAATGGCATGGATCCACAATGTATGTTTGGTGGCCATGACCTGTCTTACTTGACATGGATCTTTGCATGTCAACATTTATGCTTTGAGTCATTTGTGTTCTGAGTATGGGAATGCCTACCACATTGATGATATATTATTGTACTATATTTCCTTGTTTGTTGGCAGGTTTTCGACCGGCATGTTCTTTGTTCCCTACACACACTCGACAAAGTATTTCACCTATCACTCTATTATAATTTCATACTTTGGGGGGCTCTCTGTTACACATTATTTTCATCACCCTTATGACCATTAATAATGTAAACCTATCTGTTACCTTCATAAGGGTCAGTGGCCTGAATTCCTGAAGAAAGAAGGGAGAGGAATTTTTCCTGAGAGAAGAAGTTGTATTTTCCTTAGTAAAAACCCTATTAAAGAGGATTTTCGCAGGCTTCTCTATACACAGGGTGTGGAAATGCCTGATTTCTGCAGGCTGCACCATAGCTAGACTATGGAGTTTCCACAGGCTGCACTATAGTTAGGGTGAGGCAGCCTTCGTACGTGGGAAAAATGGGCGCCTTCTCGATGCTTCTAGAAGGAAAATCTTTTATGGTGAGGTGGCCTCCAAACGGTTTGGATCTTACTCTCTTTCATGATTTAGTGGGATCATCCTAATCTCCTCACCTTATCCTCTTCATCTTATAAAAGGAGAGGAGCTCTCACAGAGAAATTTATCTTGGCTTGGAATTAGATTGGCTTGTTATTGAGTTTTGTAGCTTGGAGTTTTTGGAGCTTGTTTGTTGGCTTTGCACTTTGCTTTATCAAGATAGATTGTGAGTAGCTATCAGATCCATGGTCTCAAAATCCTTGGAGCAAGAAGTGTGTGGGAAGGAAGGAACTGTTGGAAGGAACTTGATTACATCAAGGTATCTGGTTGTATCTTTCTTCCACATTCCTTAATACAGATATACTTTTCTTTCCTATATGAATTTTATTTGTTCATATTGTATGATTCCTTGATCGCATACATAGTTTCATATCAAATAGACTCCGTTATTCTTGTCTTCGTTGGCTTGTGTTTATTTGCAGATATTTCTCCATAAGCCTCGTAACGAAGCTTGGATTGCATTGGCAAAGTCATATCTTCAATATTTAAAAGGTATGTTCTATATCCATTTCTCATTTGATAATTGAAATCTAAGGAAATAGTAGTGTACTGTCTTGTTTTGTTCTAGTTTCTAGTGAAGCTAGGGGGATTGATTTGTGTCCGCAGTTAACAATTAGCAGTTAAAAAAAAAAGAGTTCTGAGCTACACTCACTTCATTCATTATCCCACTTTCCATTTTTTTTTGTGTCAAAAAAGAATTTTGTTTACATTTGAGGTTCGAACTTGAAACTTGTGAAGAATATTGAGAAATACCCACCATACTTACACAGTGTTGGCATGTTTGGTTGGTTCAAAATTTTATGATATGGTTCGGTCTAACAACCATTTGCACCAAAATAATTTTGGGTTTCAATTTCTTTGATTATATAAGAATCCTTTATTTCCCATAGGAAGAGAAGTTACGAGACCATGCCACTATTTTATCCTTGGGTATTACCCAGGTTTCAATTTGAACCAGAACTTGGGTTTTGGAATTTGTAACTTGGTTGAGATATAATATTTAAAGGCCAATTCAAAAGTTATCTAGAGTTTTTTATCACATATGGCCTGTGCCACAATACTCTAATTCATTTCCTAGCTCGTGGGTTCATAGGTTCCGTAACCTAGATCGAATCTTAAAGAAACGTTTAAAAGAAAAGGCTCGAGTGATGAACATGACCTCTCTATTTGTTCTTACTGTCAGTGGATATATCCCAACTATTGATTTCAAAACCCTTGTCAAACAAACAAATAAATTCGAACCCTAAATCTCTTATTTGTTATATGCTTGATAATGGTTTTCTTGGACATATCCATGATTTATTAAGGGTTTCGATTGTGGTTTTCATTCAGAAAATAAACAAAGATAAGTTTAGCTTGTTTCGTTGTTATGATGGTTTATAACATTGATGAGAAGTATTTTCAGTATAATGTGAAAGAGGAATTTGATGATTGAAATGAAAGTAGATTTTTCGATTTCTGTAAGTGTATAAATTATGACCAACTTATGAAACAACTACATTCAATGGTTCTTGTTGATAAAAGGGTGATGAAAAACAAAAGGATTATTATATATACTCCATTTCCCTTCATCAATATCATTTTTCACAAGTTATTCCTCAAAAGTCCATTCATTAATTTCTTGTTCTCGTCAATTCCCTGTCTATAAAATTTAAAAGTGAATTTTTTGTTATATCCGTTATGGATGATTGATTATATCTTGGGAACATTTCTATAACGTTTGGCTAGAAAAAATGAAATGATAATATGATAATGGAAACATGTTGAATTTTATTGTTATATAAGTTCAATTTCCTTCATCAATTTCACTTTTCATAAAATTATTCCCTAAATCTCCCTGTCATTTATTTCCCTTCACCATTTTTTTAGTCCCACTTATATAAAAGAGGATTGTTGGATATGTTCAACATGGTAAAGCACAAAGAAAGAGACAAAATTTTGTTAGCTGGAAAATATTTGTTATGGATTTTGAATGAAAGATGAACATATTTATTTTGATAATGATCAAACATTCATGGATTGCAGACCTGTATATTAGATGTGGTTGATGAATATTATTCTTATGTCCTTGATTCACTTTATCCCTTTTCATTTCCCATTTATGTTTTATGGTTGTGTTAGGTCAGAGCCAATCTAATAATTTAGATAAATTGTATTAGATGTTCTATCTTACTATTGCTTTATACTTATGCTATTTGGATTATCACGGTTATAGATGATATTTTTCAGTAGAGACAACTATGGCGGAGGAAATAGAGAAAGGA
>ML781142.1:526235-578890 GCA_009831015.1 Picea engelmannii | reverse complement strand
AAAAAGGCGAATCCTGTTATATTAAAGCTTCAAAAAAGAAATGCACCACGACACATAGGTGCCAGCTGTCCCGCCTATGCAGGAAACCAGGACAACTGGCCTCTCCAAAATAACATGAAAAATCAAGCAGTTCGTTTCGCTACCCTGCCCAGAGGAAACCAGGGTGCATGTCCATTATCATCATCAGTTTAGTAAGGCCTATGCTAACGCTAACCAGACTACTAACTAAAAGAGCTACAGCTCTAATAAACATCAAAATAAAAGGAGTTGGATACCATGCTAAACAGAAGAACCTATTCACTGGAGTCCTCGCAGTCGTCCTTCACCTTTCCGCTGCTGACAGGAATGACATAGAGATGAGCACAGGTGGGGCATTGTCGCCGAGGTGTGGCACTGAAGTAGGCTGCATATAGCATGTCCAAGCATTGGCTAATGTGGACAGCTCTGAAGATTTGATCATCCACCAAACTACAGACCTCAAAGATCAATTTCAGGTGCTCCAGGTGTAGGAGCGGTGGTGGGGGTGATGAATTTGGTTTGGCATCCATCTTCTGGTGACCCTATGTCTTCCTCTGTGGCTGCGAGTCGGTGTTGCTTTTCGGCAGCTCCTCCTCTACCAGGAAAGTGGTGAACTCTTCATTAGGAGCATCGCTAGGATTGTGTGTCTCTCTCGAACTGGGCGATGGTGCTACTGCTTCAATGCACACCGGGGGGTTCCAATTATCTGGAACTGTAAACATTCAACTCTCAGAGAAATCCGGGGGGAGCTCCATGGTCGAAATTTCCTCGACATAGGTTCTGGGGGGCGAGTTTGTTGCTATGGTCTCCCTGCGTCGCTTCCTCTTAGCCAGAGCCAGAGCCCGTTCGAACCACTTATGTCTTTTCCTCTTGGAATCAGTCGCGTACCATCCTGCTCCTCTGCGGGATCTCCCCCTCGCTCGCGGCATAGTGAGAATGAGGACGAATGCCAGGATGTCTCCTGCACTTCTATTCCTTCTCTGCTCTATGAGCTGCGAATACATTCTATGAGTTTCGGTGAGGTGGATAATAGCATAAACGATGGTTGTATCCATTAAAGTCGAGATCTTAATGCTCTGGTTGGTCGGCCTATTCTCGCGCGTGAGAGGCCCCATCGATGGACGGAGGCCGATGGAGGTGAGAGCCCTCATAACTAGTGATGGTGTGAGGGCGGTTGGCCACCATAAATGGCCTCTCCCTGCGCACCTCCACGTGCCCCTTCCTTTTCGTGTGGCACCCCATCTGGGGACACAATCATGTATATTATACTATATTATAAATGTAGATTTACTTATTAAACTTTATTTCTATGTTTGTAGATGGAAAATGAGCAGTCAAAACGTCAAAACAAAGTTGAGCAAGAATTTTATTGTTTAAATAACAAAAGTACAATGTCGCCTACAACTGATCAAGAAATGAGGGATGCGCACAACTCTAGCAATGAAAACAGTGCAAGTGATGAATGAAAATATTCAATATAATTGAATGTCACTGCAAGTTGTATGTTTTGTAATATTGATCTATAAAAATCAGGGATTTTGCTTAATGTAGTGGAAATAATGTCCCAATCACATGAGGACATGCCACCGATAATCGTAACAATTACATATTGGTTCCATTTTGATTATTGTGGACCTTTACATTGTCTCATTTTGTATGACCACTAGTCTCTTATTTATATACAATAAAATGGGTTTGTTATTTTATTGCATTGTCAAATGTTATAAAATGTTGATTACATTGTTACAAATAACTGATTAATTAATACTTGAATGATTTACATTGTTGCAAATAATAGAGGTGTAATCCATTGGATAATGCATTAATGAAATTATTATATCAAAATGCAATAACATAAATATAAAATACAATATTATTATAAAAAATATTAAAAATAAACAATTAATTAAAATATATACATATCAGTGCATTCTTATGAACTTACAAAATGGTGCTTGAAATAATATAGAAATCGATGTTTTTTTAAGGGGATATACACACCGATGCATATTAATCATACTGAAGCACTGATGCATATTAATCATGTTGAAGCATCGATGCTTATTTACTATATGGAAGCACCAGTGCATAAAATATGCAATAATATATATCGTTTTAAAATATTATGGTGGGCATGTGATAAATATACATCGCTTTTTAAAATATAATAACAACACCAATTCTTAAAAAAAAATTATACACACCATTGGTACATTATATTTAATATAGGCACTGGAAAGTATGAATTATACAAGCACCAAAACAAACATAAAATATAAGCGCACCGACGCTGCATAGAACAAAATGGGAATCTGGGGCATAATAACCATAACTTCCATGGTGCATTTGTGTCATAGGTAAGGACCGGGTCATTAATGTAATGGTGAATAAACATGTTTTTGTCTTATGTACACACTAGGTCATTTCATGCAATGGCTCTTTAGTGCATTATTTTTTTATGTGTGCACCGAGAATTTATCTAATGGCACACTAATGTGTTTTCATGGTTTTATGTACGTTCAAGGGTAGTTTATGTAATTTCATTTCAATGCATTTTATGTTTATGGACGCATCAGGGAATCTTCATTAATGGTTCACTGATGTGTTTTGACAATAAAAGCATCGGAAAAAAAAAACATCCGCTACAACCTTCGCCCACCAATGTTTTTTTAGTTATATGGAACATTTGTTAAAACCTCTGCTAAAACATCCACAACCAATATAGGAGGTTGTAGTGGAGGTTTTTTTGACATTTTTTCCAAATTTTGTAACATTAAAAACCTCCCAAAAACCTCAGGTAGAAGGTGTTCTCCTTGTCCTGTGGAGTCCTCCTTAACTTCTTGTGCATGCAATAACACTCTTCATCGATTGGATTCATTATTTATGTGAGAAGATCTATTGATTCTTCTTTGCAATCCATTTCTATTCTATAGCGAATGAATACCAATATTCCTCTACACTTCCTTAGAACTTTTTCAACCTTTCATCACCTGCTCTGCAACCCTGCACTTTTGTTTGAAACTCTTGGATGCTTCAACCAAATATACAAGCTTGACTTGCTTCACTATCTAAGGGACCTTGGAATTAATCTAGAACATACCCAAAAAATTATCAATTATGGAACCTTATCCTCTTGCTAGAAATCCCTTCACCCAACACTCTCTGCCTGAGCATTTCTCTACTAATTAACAATGACCTATTAACAAGATCGATCATATTTTTCCAATTATTAGGTTGTTTCTCTTCAAGTGTGCCTATATACTTATGCTTATGCACTATAATGGGTTTCAATACTATTCCTTACCTAGCAATTACCTCTAGCACTCACCTCTATTGTTTGGTAAATTTTCTCCAAACTTTGACATTATTTGGAAAAATATTCACATTGAGTAGTTACATGATTCATGGAATCAAATTCCACTTTTTACTACAATTTTATGGGGAAACCTAATGCTGCCATGGAGAAATTAGTATTTCTATCAGGATATCCTTTGGATTACCTTTCCAATGACCATACTCATGCTTCAATCTGATTTATGATCTAAGAGTTATGGCTTCTTGAAATTCCCATTCCACTCAATGGTGTACTTCAAGTTCACGAGAAACCTTCCTTCTGATTCCTTGAAAATTATTTGGATCAAAAATAAATTATGAGTGCATATATGGATTCTCCTATCCAATATCTTCCCAATGACTACTTTCCTTCTTAATTCTGAGTGTTGACCATAAAATTATAGAAAATTGAATATTGTCAATTTAACCCTTTTGTACACCTTTCTCCCTAGTGTAAATAATCTCAAACACCAAATTTTTCCACTTACAACGGAAAAAATATCATGAAACAAGAAATGTTTTCTACATAACATAGATAAAAATGATAACAATGAATTCACAACAACTCTTATATTGTCAAACCGATGTTCCAGTCAAAATCTACAACAATTTGGAAATGCCAACTTTGCCCCTTTGGATTTTCTTCTAACTTAGCAATTTTATCCTTGTTCATGCATCCCTACACAAATTCCCTTGAGAATTTGGAAGAATATCAATTAGTTATTTCCAATACTACCTTATGAATGATATTTCATAATTTTACCCTTAATCAAGCTTGAAACTGCTAGTTACGCCCCAAAGAAGCTTTGGATGTTTTACCTTTTTAGCCTTGTATGCTACATGTGTCTTCTTTATCTTCTTGCACAATTTTACATACCAATATTCCAAATATGGCTCCACAATTGTCTTCTATGGTTCATAATATTTCCATAGACTATTTCTATTCCCAAAACAGACTTCTTAGCTAGGAGTTATGCCATCTCGAAGTAAATTAGTGCCAAAATTTTACCTTGATTGTTTTAGTTGTAACTTTCTCATACGATCTCTATTTTGCAAACAAATTAGATCATTGGAAATATCTCCTCGAGCTATTTTTTTTAAGCTACAGAGTCTCTATGTGGTGCCTACTACCTTTATAATTTTGAAAATTATAAGTCCTCAAAATTCTATCTAGGGCCTCAAAATCACTCCTCAAGTTAATGAACTTAAAAAATATGAAAAAAATGAAATTTTTTCATATAAAACTGACTTTTATTATTGTTGTAATAACCTTTTAAATATGAGTTGTCAATCTCAAAATCAGAAGAAATATGGACCATTGATATGAATCTACCGATGATCAACTAGATCCTTTGGTCATGCACAACACCCTTCCAAAACTATTGACTCGACCGTTGGCCATTGACCCATTTCTTTAGAAACCGATTTCAATACATTGCTAAACTGGCTTACCCAACCATTGGTCATCAATCGTAAAAAAAATTAATTGGTAGATGAAACTCTTTACCAACTTGGATGACCCAACCATTGGCCCTCGACCATTCCTGTTGGCTGACAAAACAACTTCTCCACTTCCACCGAACCGACCATCATCCATCGACCACTTCTGGGCTAATATGAAAACTATTGATGTGACATGACATGTGGATGCTGACGTGGAATGACATGTCACCCTGAGGTGTCAACTTGGGTATCATGGCACATGTGTATGTCGATGTGGCATGACACATTGTTACCCTATTTTATTCATCGACCATCGATCATTTCTCTTGGATGAATTGAACAACTCGCCAATTTTCTTGACACGTGACCATTCTCCATCGACCATTGGCGTCGTCTCTTGCTCGATTGAAACACTTTTCCAAATCAATCGATACCTGACCATCAATCATTGATTATTTTCATTGGTGACTAAAACACTTTGCCAAATCAATCAACCTGACTATCGATCGTCGATGGATTCTCTTAGCCTACACCAACACTTAGAAATTTCATCCAAATCCCTGATGAATTTGGACCATGAATCTCCCATTCAAAAAATGATCTCGACCATTGATATATCAAAATTCATCTAACTTTCTCTACGCTTGACCATTTTCCATTGGTTATTAGAGACATCTTTTGGTCAAGCCTAACTCTTCGATTTGACCATTGGTCATTGACAAATTATGTTGACGAAATTCAAAACTTAGAGATTTTAATCAAATTCCATGTCAATATAGGCCATCGATCTCCCATTCAAGATGATATTGACTATCAATTGACTCCAACATCCCATCGAATGAAAATGAATATAGACCATCGATCTGTCTCATTTTTATAATTGTTGAATTGAATCTCAGTCGTCGATTTGATCCACTTTCAAAACTATCGAAACTGAATCTCGGTCGTTGATTTTCTCTAACTTCAAAAGTGTCAAAAACAAATCTTGGTCATCGATTCACTTCACCTTTCAAACGAATGAAACCTTATAAGTTTTTAAATCTATTAAAGTGAATCTAGGTCGTTGATCTCGAGATAAAAAATGATCTTGGTTGTTGATTCACTAAACGTTTCCCATCTCCTACAATGACCATTAAAACAAGAAAGTCAACCTTCAAATTTGAATTTAACTCTGCAACTCTGTAGATCGATGCTCCTTATCATCTCAGAGAGGGTTCTGAGGTAATTTCTCTTGAAATTTGCCTTCAAATTTTAGGATTTCACTCTAATTTTATCTGTTTCCCCCAAATTTGTCACATACAAATTTGTAACAATGAATTTTACCCAAATTTACACTGGTTCTTGGCCCATACAAGCCCGTAAATTGAACCCGAAGATTTGATACCATTTTGTAACATATCCAACATCCAACTGAGGAACATTATGTGTGGAAAACACATTAAATCATAATATTTCCTACTTAATAATTTGATGTAGGTTACCAGCTACATATGATACACAGATTCAATCACATGATGGATACCGTGTTCTAAATGCATCTAACAACATCAAGAAAACCATGAATTCACTTGTTTAAGCAACATTAAAATACCCAACATTTATATAAAACATTTACATAGTGGAATAACATAAGGACATAACGAGTTCGCGAATGAGACATCGCTCTGACTAGGGTTTCATTTCTGCTCACCTTAGCGGATCCCCCTAGCTTCGTCAAGAAGCTCAATTCAATCCCTGAAATTGATCTTCCCCCGGACCATCCAATGAGGGTAGCAGTTTCCCTGTCAGAATGAGGACTGGTTGAACAATTCATGGGGCTTTGTCCATCAGCTCGAACCACAGACAACTGGATCCAAAGGAATTGGAGACCGTTGATAAAAAATATTGTAACCTGCTATGCGGTGGGAAGAGGATTCTTCATCTTTGAATTCATTTCTCAGGAAGATAGGGATCTCATCTTCAGGAATGGGTCATACTTTATGGGCACTCAAGGGATTTATCTGAATCGTTGGACTCCTAGCTTTGATCCTTCTCTAGAAGTTCCCAAGGACATTCCAGTCTGGGTTAGGCTACCCAATCTACTAATCCACTGCTAGAACCCCTCCTCGCTTCAAGAAATCGGGAATGGGTTGGGATAATACATCGACAGAGCGGACCCTAGAGACTAATACGCATGCACATGAATCTGCGTGGAATTCGATCTAGAGGAGGGACTTCCTGAAGCGATCAAGCTCAAGTTCGACAACTAGTAGCATTACCAGAAGCTGGACTATGAACAACTCCCATTCAAATGCAGGGGATGTGATGAATACGAACATTTCTAGAGGAACTTCCCTAAAAACACAAACATGGAGAAAGAAAGTGGAGAAGGCTGGCAACAACCAAGAAAAGGAAGATTCAACTCCAAGACTAAAGGCCCAAGGAATGAAAAGACAACCCCCACACAATCCAGGGACCCATTAAGTAAATCAGACACAAGGGCAGAGAACACCTTCAAAATACTGGCTCAGGAGCTTGCAGAGAAAACAACAGAAGAAAACACACAGGAGGAATCCCCAACCGAAGATACGCATGAAAATCCAACCCCCGAAGTCAGAGAAACCCACTCACTGGCAGAAGAAGAAGAGCAATGGAAATCCCCCCCAAGAAAGGACGCAAGACTAGACATAAAGGAAGGCGAGGTCTCGTCAGATAGCGAGTATGAAGGTGCAAGTGATGCCCTGGCCACACCAAAGAAAATAGGAAGAGGTAGGAAATCTAAGAAGGAAGAAAGAGACAAAGAAACCTACAAAGATGTCCTAAAGGGATCGCAACTAACAATCAGACAACTAATCAATGTCAGAAAGACAAGGAAGCACTCCAAGGCCTCCCAAGGAGGCCATTCATCCCCCCAAGGTAATTAATGAAACTAACTTCTTGGAATTGCAGGGGATTCAGAAGCTAAAGGAAAGAAGAAGCACTTAAGGACATCATAAGAGCCTCAACATCATATATCTTACTCCTCCAGGAGACCAATATGGACAACCAGGTCTTACTCAAAGCAACAAATATCCTATGGAGAATAAGCCAAGGAATAACAACAAGCGCAAGAGGTGCCTCAAGCAGGTTAGGCACCCTATGGAACACTATGACGTTCGATCTGATCAACTCTGAAACGAGCATGCAATGGATCCACACCAAAATCCTTCACAAGGCAACAGACCGTTTGGTAAGTCTCTTCAATATCTATGTACCACACCTATTAACAGAAAAAAGAAAGTGTTGGGAGACCCTAAAAGACTTTTTATTGCAAAATGATCTAGACAATATCATTATTGGGGGGGATCTAAATGTGACCCTAGCTTTAGATGAAAAAAAAGGTGGCTCCATTGTGCAAGACCTAGAAAGAGAGTGGGTGGAATATCTAATTTCAAATTGGGATCTAGAAGATATCAAGCCTACTAAAGGCAAATACATGTGGACAAACAAAAGGATAGGACCAGGGAATATAATAGCCAGGATGGATAGATTCCTCATCCAAAGCTCATTCTTACTTCTGGGCCTCACTCCCACCTCTTCGATCCTTCCTCACATTGTTTCAGATCACAAGCCCATCCTCTTATAAATTTCATGTGACAAAAACCATGGGCCCATACCTTTCATATTTATCCCAACTTGGCCCCAAGACAAAGACTTCCTAAAGCTAGTGACCATAGTCTGGAATGGCATAGTAAGAGGCTTGACCTTCTATGTGTGGGAAGAAAAAATTAGAAGAGTAAAGACAACGCTAAAAACTTGGGCAAAAGGTCAGGCAAATCCAATTAAAACTCATCAAGAGCCCAAAAGCAGCTAGGGAACCACCAACTGGAAATGGAAAATCAGGAGATCACCCAAGAATGCTTGCAATAAGAAGACCGTCTACAAAGGCAATGGCACATGGCTTGTCGTGAGGAAGAAAATTATTGGAGATAGAAATCTAGAAGCCTTTGGCTCGAAGCAGGAGATAGAAACAGGAGATACTTCCACAAGCAAGCTGAGGCAAGGAAGCAATTTAAAAGAGTAACAAAAATTCAAGTTCAAAATCAAACAATCGTGGATCCGGAAGGCATTAAAGCAGTTGCAACTGAAGCCTTTAAAGAACTCTATACTGAAACACAAAGGACCGATATAGACCCCAAAGAGTGCCCTCTCTCCCTTATCCCAAAACTCATCAAGGAAGACATCAACAACAACCTAACTAAGGAAGTTACTCAACAAGAAATAAAGGAGGCACTGGACCAAATGAATCCTGACAAATCCCCAGGCCTAGATGGCTTCACAACAAGATTCTACCAGCAAAGATGGGATATAATAAAATTAGATCTAACGAAGCTGATCCAGAAATCTCAAACTTGCAGCAAACTAGGAGGTGGAACGAATTCGGCCTTCCTGGCACTGATTTCGAAAGAAAAAGGAGCAATCAACTTGGATAGATTTCGGCCAATATCCCTTTGCAATACAAGCTATAAAATCCTCACAAAAATAATAGCCAACAGAATCAAAACAATTCTTCCTATAATCAACCCCGAAAACCAAGGAGGATTCAACAAAGGAAGACACATAGTAGATAACATCATCCTAGTGTAAGAGGCCCTACACTCAAGCATCTGGAGGAAAGACAAAGGTATGATAATAAAACTTGATCTCGCCAATTCTTTTGATAGAGTAAGACATATTTTTTTATTTAAAGTCATGGAAAATTTTGGGTTCACCCCAACTTTTGTAAACTGGATCAAAGCATGCATCGGGTCACCATGGATACCCCCTCTTGTGAATGGGAGGGTAAATAAGTTATTTTAATCTTCCAGAGGACTCCGACAAGGCTTCCCCCTCTCTCCCCTCCTCTATGCAATTCAAGCCTCATTACTGAGCTTCCAACTAGAGCACGACCAGAATCACAACAATCTCCATGGTTTGAGAATAGCACCAGGAGTAAAGGACATAAATCATGCCTAGTTTGTGGATGACACTCCGCTAATGGGAGGTGCGAGCTTACAAACAAAAAGGAAATTCAAGAATGAGTTAGCGTCTTACACAAAAATCTCAGGAAGTGTCATAATCCCTACTAAAAGCAAGATCTATGGTTGGAATATAACGCCAAATGAAATGTTGGAGATTGCCAGGGTACTTGGAATGGAAGGCTGTACCAAATGGGATTCCTTTAAATACCTGGGAGTCCCAATCTTCAACTCCACCCCAAGAACCTCACACTGGAATTTGATGATTGACAAGATAAAGAACAAGATAACTTCCTAGGGAGCGTCCTGGTTAAATCTGGTAGGTAAAGTGGTCCTAATCAAGACTATCCTTGCCAACATTCCAATCTATCAAAGCTCTTTGCTTCTGGCCCTTGCCTCCTATGGGAAGGTGGGAAACAGTCAGGGAGAAAGATGCATCTAATAAGCTGGGAAAAAATATCTAAACCAATCCTGGAAGGCGGTCTCAACTTAAAAAATGCACATGTTCAAAATATGGGGCTAGGGGCAAAGATGCTTTGGATCCTAACCACCAGGAATCCAACGTGGAGTAAAAAAGCGTTATGGAAAAAGTACTTTAGGGGTCCAAGGGAAAGATGTGTAGAGCGCCCAATTCTGGAGAAAAGAGGCTCCCCAATCTTCTTGCTCTGTCAGAAGACTATGCCCCATTTCAGACCTCATCTCACTTGGGTGTCAGGAATTGGGAAAAAAATCAATATTTGGAAGGACTCGATCATGGGAGATCCTCCCATTTGGTTGAGACGGGATCTGGATCGACTCAAAGAATGGATGGTCACTCAAAATTTAAACACTCTTTGGGATATCTCAATTTGGGGGAACGATGAGCACAAGATGTGGCTAAGGTGGGGAATTGCTAACAACCCCCCTGATTTAGAAGAAGACTGGAGCGCCCTGAAGCTCTGCCTCCAAGGGAAATCCCCACTCAAAAAATGGGAAAAGACAAACGAGGTTGGGGAACGAGCTCAAGGACATATATCACTGCAGCAAGGTATCAACTCACAAACGCCCACCCCAAGATCCCTCCAAACCCAACAATTTGGAAAGCAATTTGGACCTCCAAGTCCATCCCAAAGATTGACATGTTTATGTGGACTCTGGCTCACAGAAGAATTCTAATGGGAGAAAACCTAAGAAGAAGGGGGTGGGAAGGCCCCAATAGATGCTCGCTCTGTCTTCAAGCAGAAGAAACCACATACCATCTTCTACTAAATTGTTCCTACTCCAAAGAAGTCTAGCAGTTGGCTCTGGGACTGCAGAGTGTCGTCATCACACCCAAGATACGAGCAACCTTCTCCAAAATTGGGATTCCTTCTGCCCTTTCTAGACTGAGAAAAAAGGCCAAATATCCACTCTGTAGAGAGTCCTCCCCAAATTCATCCTCTGAAAAATATGGCTGGAGCGAAACAATAGAATTTTCAGGGAACTCAAAAGAACTCTAGCCCAAGTTGCAACCAAGATATAGGCCTATTTTGGTGAAAGTGCTCCCTACTTCTGCCAAACAAAAAAATCTAGCATGCTAGAGTTGGAAGAGGAACAATGGTTGGCGCAGTTTAAAATTCAAGCCCAGGGGGGAAAAAGGACAACAACTCTGGCCAAGAAGCCTAGGAAATACGAAAGGAGAAACAAGATTTTGAAGACTAGAAAACAAAGGAAAAGAAACATATTTTGTCCTTTGACGGGGCCTCCAAAGGGAACCTAGGCTTGGAAGGTGGAAGAGGGATTCTAGAAAGCCCCACCGGATCAATGAAGCTAAGCTTCACCTGGGGGCTCGGAACTGACACTAACAACAGAGCAGAAGCCCTATTCCTCTAGCAAGGTCTCAATCAAGCAATTCGTCATAGCGTTCAAGATCTGGTAATAATTGGGGACTCCCAGATAGTAATCAAAGCCTTAATCCACCAAAGCAAACTCAAAAATGAAAAACTCAATAACCTCCTGGAGAAAATCCAACTCCTCCTTGGGAATTTCCAGTCTTATAAGCTTTACCATGTCTTACGAAACCAAACGAGCAAGCATATGCCAAGGAAAATAAAGAAGTCGTCTTGATGGTTGGAACCATGCAACTTAATGGAACAATGTCCACAGTTGATTTGACATGACTCTAGGGATAAATCCCATAAAAAAAGTAAAGTCATGAGCTGGAAAGGGAAATTCAGCATGAAAGAAGGATTTGAGAAAATCCAAAGTGCAACAAGACAAAGGCGCTACAGGACAACACAAGTGGACAGAAGGTACAACCCAATGCATCATTCGGTCATTCATTTTCTCTGGGGAGGAGACAAAGCAGCAGGTCACCCATCCCCTTCATATCACATAAATTGTTTAGGGGATACGACTTGGGAGGAGATTGAGCTTAAATCGGGGAGAGGAACTCAACCCTCCATACCATCCTCACACAGAGACAACTAAGAAGGAATTTAGCCCAACAATGAGAGGATCGAGTGCAGCAGTAGGTTGCAAGGAGAAGAGAAGAAGTAATCGAAGATGGCTTCCATCTCGGGAAGCAAGCCAAGCATAGAAGAAAGGATGAACGCAATGGACGTCGCTCTGGAAAATTTAAAGCAAATGTTGAACTACCAGTTGGACTTTCTTCAAAATCTAGACGTAGATGCAAGAAGAAGATTGGAGACGTTGGAAGGGGACATTACCACCACAAAATTTGTGATCACTGAGGAGCTCGAAAAACTCCATAAAACTCAAGGACCCTAAGAAAGAATTCGATACCGGAATCACCCAGCTAGAGGAAAAAATGGCTCAGCTAAACAATGAATGGAAGAGAGATCCAGAGAAGCAAATCAACATTTCAAGTCACGAAAGGGAGTTCTGCAATTTCTCAACAAGGATGGCATTTTGTATAGAAGCCTCTGCTGTAAATAAATTTGTAAAACTTCCCACCCCCGGAAGGTTAGTATAGCCTCCAGGACTATATTTGACTAGTAAAGCGTGGCTCACCATAGTTGTAACAGAACCAGTGGCTTTACCACTGCCTTTCTTAATTAAAATCCATTAATCGTTCTTGTCAAAAAAAAACAAAAAAACATAAGGACATAACAAAAACACTTATCTGTTAACAATTAATCAACTGGTTGCATACAAAGGATGAACCTCCTAGTCATAGGTGTTGTTGGTCATTTTCTCTCAACAACATGCCACCCTCAAGCTGAGGCTATGAGTCCATAAGGAGATATGAACCACTGGTTGTCCACTCTCCACACACAACAACCCCAAAACCCAGGTTATACTACCACAATAGTTCCAATCCTCCACTTTTTTCTTTTCCCCACAACTTGGACTACCTAAGGAATGTACCCCCTGCACTACTCACAGTCCCTTGGGCTGTACCATTATCAGGGTCCCTTATGCACTCGTTTGGATAGGAATATCTCAGTTGGGGACTCTAGTAACTCTCAACTACTTTACGATTTCTCATAACATCCTTCATAAGGATCTTGAGTCATTTACTCAATAGGAAAATGCACTATAGGATTACAACGCACTTTACAGGCACACAAGCCTCATTTCCAACATAACACATAGCCCAATAATGACTACCTTCAAGCACACCATGGATTTTTCTCTTTCCACCACTCATCTCCCCCCTTGTTGCCAAAAAATTGCATGTAAAATTTGTCCCCATTCTCCATACAAATTTCCCTACTTCTCCCTTGCTTGCTTGACTCTCACTCTTCCCAAAGATGATTATATCTCATCCCATGCTCCATAATAACTATGGGATGTGACCACTCACATACACCCTATTACATGAGTTAAATGATTAGATTTGGAAACACTCAACAAAAAATAGAAGTTTATACACAATGATAATAACTTGGGAATGTGGGTTGGATTAAGACCCATGAATAAATCCCCCCTTGGACCTCTCTCTCTTGTGGAATCATAGTCCCCCGTCGTTCTTCATATTTTTCATATCGAAGCCAATGATTATTACTTTTATTAATTATTCAATACACACAATATTCAATTCACCCCCCAGCCACATTAAATCAATACAGACTCTTTTCTCGAACGCATCGACTCACTAGCCTAATTCACATTTATACAATTACATTATAATTCGTGGGGATTAAAACCAAGGATGTTACAGGCTATATGAGAAAGTTATTTCCAAGTTTAGGAACATGGAGTGATGGTTGGAATAAATCAACTGTAGTATAGGAGTCAAGCAAGGTTTCCCGCTACCCGCTACCCCTTTTGGCATCTATATTGATAAGCTAGAATATTGTTTGGAGGATGCAGGTTTGTTGGCCTAACTCTTGCTAGTATAATCAACATCCTTCTTCTTTATGTTGATTATATTGTTCTTATGGTGAAGATTCCCTATGACCTAGGTAAGAAATTTATAATCCTCAAGGACTTCTACTCTAGTATGGGAATGAATGTGAACAATGAAAAAACAAAGGTTATGATAATTAAATCCAAAAAGGTCACCTATGATACTTTTGTATATGACAACAATAGATTGGAGGAAGTGCCTTCATACAAATATCTTGGAATTGATATTCACCACAAGCTCAATTGGAACTATAGCATTGAGAAAAATATAAATGGAGGGTGGAAAGCTTATTATGAGCTTGAAAACAATTGTAAATCAGGAGGCCCTTGGCTTTGGGATGAGAAAAAAATGTCTCTTTCACACTCTCGTCACTCCAATTATCTTATAGGTATGTGAAGTTTGGGGTTGCAGTATCTCTAGAGAATCTTGGAGAAATATAGAACATATCCAAAACAATTTCATAACTTATAATCTCAAAATTAAAGGAAATACACCTTGTCCTATCCTCCTGATAG
This sequence comes from Picea engelmannii, assembly GCA_009831015.1. Taxonomy (NCBI): domain Eukaryota; kingdom Viridiplantae; phylum Streptophyta; class Pinopsida; order Pinales; family Pinaceae; genus Picea; species Picea engelmannii. Next base: position 564,272 of record ML781142.1, on the reverse strand, counting down.
AATCAAACCTTTACCCCATCGAGAGAATTGCTATGATTAGATATCTAACTTGCATGAACAAGATTAACAACATGGACGACAAGAGGCTCCCCAAAATTTCTTCAAACTCTAGCCAAAACCACTAGTGGCTCAAGCAGGGATGGCATAAAGATGCCAAATCTTGGCTAAATCATTGAGGAATACAAGAAGAAGCCAACATGCAGAATACTGATAATATTGAAAATATTATCACTTATAAATTTAAGGAGAATATGTGGTGTGATAAAAAATCAGAGGATAAAAGGAATCTAAGATACTACAAAGAGGTGGTCAACCCTAATTTAGAAGATCAAGAGTACCTCTCAGTTTTAAGAAGAAAATCAACATTGCTAAAATAAGAACAAACTCTCATGAGCTACATAGTGAAATTGAGCATTGGAAAATTCCCAAAACACTATGGGATGAAAGAATTTTCCATCTGTGTAACACTAAGAGGGTTGAAGGTGAAAAAAAATTCCTCTTAGATTTCCCTGCCTATTCCCAAATTAGATCCCAATTTAAAAATATTTTCCACAGTACAAACCTTCCTAACCTCCTCAGTCATCAAAACTATGGTGATCTTGAAACACTTCTCTAAATGTTTTTTTTAGCAAAAAAATACAATTTTAAAGAAATTGAAGTAATCTCTTCCATTATTAAGGTCGATAAACCAATTGGTCTCACTAAAGACACACACACACACACACACACACACACACACACACATATAGTCATTGTCAACCCCTTGTTCAACATGTACAACGAATTGCACATCTCCCTCATAGTGAGAAACACACCATTTAAATGTTTACTCGTAATTTGTTTTTTTACTTTCATTTTCTTTATATATATATATATATATATATATAAAGCAAATGAAAGTAAATTTTTTCCAACAAGCTCAAAAATTTACTCAAATCGATCGAAAACCTGCTAAAAAATGCTTCATATGCAAAGTAAAGGTTCTTTCCAATGAAGCAAAAGTCGTGAACAAACAAAAGACTCAGCATAAAAATCGGGTTCTCCATTCATTAATTGCTATCCAGGGATTAATTTTGACAGTAGCAGTATTTTTTATTATTTATTGTTCCATAATATAATTTTAATTAGTTATTAGAGACAATAACACTACATAAAAGGTTTTAGAAGAAATGGAATAAACATTCAAGGATATCAAATCATTATTTGTATAATAATATTAAAATAATATATCATACATTAATATAATATTATAATATTAAAATAATATATCATACATTAATATAATATTTTTTTTAAATATGTGTATTATTTTAATAAATGTATACATTTTTAAAATATTAAATTATTATTTTGTATAATAATTTCAAAATAATATATTGTTGTAAATATTGAATATTGATTATATATATCATAAATTAATATAATATTTCCAAATTTTAGAAGTAATTTTATTTTTTATTTTTAAGTATAATTGAAAAAGAAACAAAATGTGCAGTTTTCTGGAATTTTCCATGTTTATATATAAATAATGACTTAAATCTAGGCATCTAATAAATTTTCACCATATTTCGAACAAATGTTCCCGCAAAATATCTTTCTAAAAGAGTCATTTTTTTAGAAAATTATAGCTTTTAGAAACCTTCCATTTTCTTATGGTGCTTGAATTCACACTTAAAGGTAAGCAATGAGCTCTGGTTAATGTTCAATCCTCTCTATAGCTAGAAGTGTACACATCTTGATTGGAAATCACATTGGAACTTATTTTTAACCAATAGGAAAAAATGGTCTTAGTAGTGTTGTAATGTTGAATTTTGTTTTATGTTGTAAATGACAATTTACATGAAGACCAATGCTTCTAAAGAAATATTCAAATTTTACAATATTTTTTTTTTGAGTTTTAAATTAACTAAAAGTTTTGATAGGTTAAGCTGATTAATAATTTCAAAAACATCCATTTGTGTTGTATTGTGTTTCATGATTAATAAAAAAAAAAATTTGTATTTTTTGTTTAAAATTTTACGAGCTTTACCTTATATTAATGAAATTGTAAATCTTAATCAATATCATTACAAAATCAAATTGCAATTTAAGTATTTGAAGATATTTATTTCATTTATATATTAAAAATAACTATTTTAATAACTATTCATAAGATAGTTTACAAAAAATTTCATGCTACTTTCATGTCAATTCTTATTTCTTATTAATTTCAGTAATTTCTGATAATGCTTTCAATATTTATAATCTATTTTGTTGAAGGTATCTTTTATTACTTAAATCTCTTCATTAGTTTAGGTAACTCTGTTGAGTAAAATAATGAGTTACCATGTTCACAACAAGGTAAAAGAGGAAGGTGACACGTGGCAACGCCTCGCCACATGGCTCAGCATCGAGCCATAGCTTAAATGTTGATGGCCGCGACCCATCCTCTCCGCATTTACGATGGTAGCCGACCATTACAACCGCTATACGGAGGAGGGACTCCTCCCTCGCGTGAAATCTCTCGCTCAGACCACAATCACTATGACAGGGTTTATGGGTAGCCAGGCGAATCCGTCATTTGGTAATTCAAATTTTCGAGCGCCTGGATAGAGCTAGTTCGCTCTTGTTTTGGACCTCCTCGCCGATTGGGAGCTCTGGTTCCCTATCGTCTTGGCTCACTTTCATTTCGCTGCATTCTTTCTACATTTTTATCCACCCCTCAGCAACAATGACCAGGAAGCGAGGCAGGCCTCACCGAGACTCGGCCTGGTACACCCACAAAGAGCAAAGGAAAAAGAGGAAGAACCTAGAGCACGCTTTGTCGATGGCTACTTCCATTCTCTGGAAGAGGGCATGTGTTGACCAATTGGATCTACACGCCATTATCGCTGAGCTCGGGACAAAGCATAGCATTCATACCATGGCAATTGAGCCTGGAAGCAGTCTGGAGGGAGGTGCTGTGGATGAGTTTCCAACCTGCTATGTTGAAGAAACGTTGTACCTGGAGGATTTAGTGACCACCCTGGAACCCCAAGCCATGGCGTCGGATTTGCAGGCTGGTAGCGGTCCTAAAGACGAGCCGACAGATGAATTCCTTGTGTGTATTGTTGAAGAGATACCATGGACGGGTGACTACATCCCCACCAGCCATGTTGAAAAGGCAATGATCGAGGACGAGGCTCGGGACAATGCTCACGCAAAAAGGAATGTGGATGAGACTAGAGCAGGGATGAAGGAGGAAGCAACCAGTACAGGACTGAATGCGACCGAGACCAGAGCTGGGATGAACGTGGAAGTGGGGAACAAAATCTTCGATGACGCAGACAATTATGACTTGCATGGTCCACTCCTCCGTGCAGAGCATCTAGCTTTGGTGTTCGAACTCCGAGGCCACATGGTAGACCAGGAGCACAGAGCCCTTCTCATGGGACATCGTATGGACTTGCTCCTTGACGCATACTCCAATGCTCCAGCAAAGAGGAAATGTCCCTTTTGTGCGTATCCATTCGCCATCCTAGCCAGGTCCACGTGGCAGATAGGCAAGGGCGACAGGTCACCGGGTATCTAAGTTCTCCTATGCTAGTTTGTTTTATGTTTAATCATGTTGTTGCTACATGTAAACTTGAACTATGGCCATCTGTCCTAGTTTCCTTCGGGCAGGATAGAGGGCACAACAATTTTCCAAACTATGCTGGTTTCCGGTAAAACGACAACATTTTTGGTGGCTCCGAACGACTATATCTATGTGTATTTTGTCAATGTTTCTCTGATAACTTAATATAGTAGGTACTATCTTTTTTACTTAAAAAAAAAAAGGTAAAAGAGGAAATTTTCTTTAAGATACATCTTAAATGAGAGTTGTAAGAAACCTCATTGTGGTCCTCATCAAGAAATCTTTCAAAGGTAAGTTCATTCTTCCCACTTCTCAAGTCTTCTCTTCCCTTAATTCTATGACAAGAAATTGAATGAGGATAGATAAACTTTTTTTGCATTAATTTTTTTCATGTTCAAATGCAAAGAAATAAGATTCATAGAAAGTATTTGTCTAAATGATAAGAATATAATTGAAAGTGAGAAAATTTTAAATTTTAAATGAAATAATTATATATATATATATATATATATATATATATATATATTTATAGGTTATAATATATAATTTTTATTTATTTATGTGATATTGTACTTGTGGTTCTTTTTATCCTCATTTGTAATTTTTTTTAGAGTGAGGAGACTATGCCAAAATTTTCATTCTTTAAAAAACAATATCACATAATTTCTCAAATAAAGTACATTTTGTAGGACTCTCACTTTACCCATAATTTATATAAAACTAATATTTTCACTCACTAAAGTGTTAATACCCTACTCTATTATGCATTATGCATCTGTGTATACATTATGCATGCTCAGTGTGTTTGGTGGTTAGCTAATTCTTTGTGATACTTCTAGTTTAGAGGTTTATCATAATCAATTTCACTATCATATCACATATGAAATATAAAATTTTATACGTATTTTTGAAAAAGCCAAATTAAAAATAAAAAAAATGTGGTATGAAATTTTTGGATGAGTATGGTGATCATCCAACATTTTTCCAATTATATATTTTATAGCATAAATTTTATTCATATAATTTTTTATAAATATAATTGAATATTTATATTTAATTAAATTATAATTGATTTTTTTTTTATATTTTATTATTTATCATTATTTTTTTTTTAAGTAAAAAAGATAGTACCTGCTATATTAAGTTATCAGAGAAACATTGACAAAATACACAGAGATGTAGTCGTTCGGAGCCACAAAAAATGTTGTTGTTTTACCAGAAATCACCATAGTTTGGAAAACTGTTGTGCCCTCTGTCCTGCCCGAAGGAAACTAGACAGATGGCCATAGTTCAAGTTTACATGTAGCAACAACATGATTAAACATAAAACAAACTAGCATAGGAGAACTTAGATACCCGGTGACCTGTCGCCCTTGCCTATCTGCCACGTGGACCTGGCTGGGATGGCGAATGGCTGCGCACAGGATGGAAATTTCCTCTTTGCTGGAGCGTTGGAGTACACGTCAAGGAGAAATTCCAGACGCTGTCCCATGAAAAGGGCTCTGTGCTCCTGGTCTACCATGTGGCCTCGGATTTTGAACACCAGAGCCGGATGCTCTGCACGGAGGAGTGGACCATGCAAGTCATAATTGCCTGCGTCGTCGAAGATTTCATTCCCCACTTCCACATTCATCCTAGCTTTGGTCTCGATCGCATTCAGTCCTGCATCGACCACTTCCTCCTTCATCCCTGCTCTGGTCTCGTCCACGTTCCTTTCTATGCAAGCATTGTCCCGAGCCTCTTCCTCGATCATTTCCTTTTCAGCATGGCTGGTGGGGCTGTAGTCACCCATCCACGGTATCTCTTCAACAATACACACAAGGAATTCATTTGCCGACTCATCTTTAGGACCACTACCAGCCTGCAAATCCGGCGCCATGGCTTGGGGTTCCAGGGTGGTCACTAAATCCTCCAGGTACGACATTTCTTCAACATAGCAGGTTGGAAACTCATCCGCAACACCTCCCTCCAGACTGCTTCCAGGCTCAATTGCCATGGTATGAATGCTACACTATGTCCCGGGCTCAGCAATAATGGCGTGTAGATCCAATTGGTCAACGCATGCCCTCTTCCGAAGAATGGAAGTAGCCATCGACAGAGCGTGCTCTAGGTTATTCCTCCTTTTCCTTTGCTCTTTGTGGGTGTACCAGGCTCTTTGTGGGTGGATAAAAATGCAGAAAGAATGCACCGAAATGAAAGTGAGCCAAGACGATAGGGAACTAGAGCTGCTCCAGAGCTCCCAACCGGCGAGGAGGTCCAAAACAAGAGCGAACCAGCTCTGTCTAGGCACTCAAAAATTCAAATTACCAAATGACGGATTCGCCTGGCTACCCATAAACCCTGTCATAGTGAGTGCAGTCTGAGCAAGAGATTTCACAGGAGGGAGGAGTCCCTCCTCCGTATAGTGGCTGTAATGGCCGGCTACCATCGTAAATGCAGAGAGGATGGGTGGCGGCCATCAACATTTAAGATATGGCTTGATTTTGAGCCATGTGGCGAGGCGTCGCCATGTGTCACCCCATCCAGGGCTGAGGAGTCTCTGTTTGCAAGGTCTCTACATTGCCTTGAGAGGTCTGTATCATCAGAGAGATGGGCTTGCCAATATATGAGTTCTGACTTAGTGTCAACTCCATTATTTGCCAGGTGATCCGCAACTTTGTTTTCTTCTCGTTTCACATGAGAAGGGATTAAAGTGAGATTGGGGTGGATGAGATCTCCAAAATCCTCCAGAAGTTATGAGAGTCTCCAACTGGGGGAGATTCGCCTAGGGAGTTCGCCATGCAGGATTTTGGAGATGAGTTGGATGATAATTTGGGAATCTCCCTCAATGATAATCTGATGGTAATTATTTTGAACGACATCTTCGAGGCCTCTGACAAGGCTTATGAGCTCCGCCACATTGTTTGTATTCTCCCCCAAAAAGTCAGCCATCGAGTGAATGATCTCACCAGTGTGGTTCCGACGGACTGTGCCGAAACTAGCTGGTCTAGGGTTACCCCTGGAGGCCCCATCGAATTTTAGTTTGATGAAGCCTGAGGGGGGTGGGGTCCATATCGTGGGGCTGTTAGCTCATCTACCTTTAGTCTTCACCTGAGTTTGCACATGAATTTTCATGTCCCAGCCTCTAAGAATGCTATCCTCCTCAGGCACGCATTGCAGGTCTTCATGGTGCCAAGATTTGCTATGGATTGTTTCATGGATTAGCTTCTTAACCCTCTCCCACGTAATAGTGGAAGGGGAGGCTTTTGAGTGGAAGATTCTCTTATTTCTATCTTTCCAAATTTCCCATAATGTGAAGCCCAGAAGTAGCTACCATATGCGTTGGAGAATTGGATTTTGGAAGGATATTGTCTCCCAATTAGCGAGGGTGTCCCTGATGCTACCTCGGTTTCGGTTGGAGCATCTCATGGCTTGGGCTCTCCAATCCGAGATCTGTTGACTGTAGTGGAAATTGTTGAGGAGATGTTCCATTGTTTCCTCCTTTTGTTAACAAAGGGTACATCTGGAGGGACCTATAAAGCCTTTCTTTAGAAGATTATCCCAGGTGAGGATATGGTTTTGAGCTGTGAGCCAAAGAAAAAAGGAGACCTTGGGCCAGAGAAAGGATTTCCATACTTTGCTCCAGATTATTTCGGGGATTTGGTTGTGGTAGTTTCCCTGTAGGTAGTATGCTTCGCTGACCGAGAAGATACCTGTTATAGAGTGGCCCCATCAGAGTATGTCCGGTCCCTCTTTGATTGGAATTTTCCGATCCAGTGCGCAATTCTACCAAGGTAGAAGGTCGATATCATCCATGATCTATAATTCTATTTGCCTTGTTTTCCACTGTCTCCAAGGTTGGCTTCTGTGAGTTGGAATCCAAAAGTCTTTAACTGTTCTGAAGATATTCGGCTATAATATTTGTTTAAGAGAATTGAGGTTGTCCAAGTCGCTGAGAGGGGGTAGCTATTGCCATGAGTCCTGCCAGAAGAGTGTGCTTTCTCCATTTCTCACTTCCTAGAAAGCATGCTTCTAGATTAGGGGGGCGATTTTGCCAGGCAGTGTTCCATATATTGGATCCCTGTATCTGTTCATTGAATCTAATTAATTGGTCAGGCTGTGTGTTCAGGGCATACTTTTGTTTCCAAATTTGTGCCCAGATTTCTTTCGGATGCTACAGCCACCTCCACCACATCTTGGCTCCCATGACCTGGTTAAGCTTTCCCGGATCCCATATTCCCAGCCCTTTGAACTTTTTGGGTTTGCAAAGTTTGTCCCATCCAACTAAAGCCCACTTTTTATTATTTTGGTGTCCATGCCACAGGAAATTCTGTTGGAGGCTCCTGATAGCCCTGATAACTGAGATGGGCACTGCCAGAGCAATAAATAGGTAGGTGGGCAAAGTTTGCAGGACTGACTTGAGAAGGACCAGTCTGGCAACAATATTCAAAGGTCTAAAGGTCCAGTTATTCAGCCTGTTGGCTATAGACAGGAGCAGGTTGTCCCATGAAATGGATCACGTTGGCTCTCTAGTTAAGGGAATGCCTAGGTAGATGGATGGGAGGGAACTTTTAGAAATACCTAGAAGTCTTCAAAGGTGATTCTGAACTGAGGTTGGCGTGTTGAAAAAGTAGAGTTTGGATTTGTCCAGGTTTAGAAGCATGCCCGAGGCTTCTGTGAAATCAGAGAGAATTGAGTTGAGCTTGGTGGCCTCTCTGACCGTGGGGGTGTTCATGAGAAGGGTATCGTCGACAAACTGGCTATGCGAGGGTTCCAGATGGAGGTTATGAAGGGGTATCCCTTTGAGGGAACCCTCAAGAACTGTTGCTTTGAGGTAGCGACCTAAACCTTCTGCCATAAGCACAAATATGAATGGGGAGAAAGGATCACCTTGTCTGATTCCCCTAGTGGAATGGAAGGGATGGGATGGTGTCCCATTGACAAGAATGGAAAAGAAAGTAGAGGAGGTGATCTTGAGAACCCAGTTGACCCAGAGTTTATCGAAGCCAAAGGACTCCAGCACAGAATGCAAGTATTTCCAGTTTAATCTATCAAAATCTTTTGAGAGATCGAGTTTGATAAGCATACCTGGAGTTTTTCTCTCTTTCAAGGAGTGGATCACCTCATTGGCTAAAATGATGTTGTCTATGATTTGTTGTCCTTCTACATAACCAACTTGCTCATTGGAAATAATGAAAGGAAGGAGCGGCTTGAGGTGAGTAGCAATAACCTTTGTGATTATTTTGTATATGACGTTGTAGAGGGAGATTGGTCTAAACTGTTTTGGGTGTGTGGCTCACTCCTCCTTAGGGATTAGAGTGATGAAAGTTGCATTGAGAGCAGAGAGAACTTGTCCAGAGGTTCTTGATTCTTCGACCGTCAGCTAGATGTGTTCCTTGATCATGTCCCAACAGTGATGGAAAAAATCTGTGGTGAAGCCATCCGGACCTGGTGCTCTTCCTGGGGGCATTTCCTTTACTGCCGTATCCACTTCAGTCTGAGTGATTGGCCTTATCAGTGCTCTGTTCTGCTCAGGGGTAATCAACAGGGGTATGTGCTTGGTTATTTTCTGGATTGCTTCTTCTCTGTTCATATTGGTCTTTGTGAGGAGATATTTATAGAAGGAGTTGAGTTCCCCCGCTATTTGGTCATGATCTCTTATAGGGATACCTTGATCGTCCTCCAATTGGGTAATGCGATTGATGTATCTTCAGTGTGTCATCACTCTGTGAAATAATTTTGTGTTGTGCTCCCCTTCCTTAAGCCATTGAACCCTGGATTTTTGCCTCCATAGGATTTCTTCTTGTTCTTTGCAAACCTCCAATTCTGCTTGTAGTTTCTCCTCTTCCTTCACTAGGTTTGGAGTTCTGCTTCTTGAGATGAAGGTTCGTTGAAGTTCTTCAAGTTGGCCCTCGATCTCCTTCTGCCTTAGGAATATGTTTCCAAAAGTGGATTTATTCCATCTTTTCAAATGTTGCTTAAAGTTCTTGAGGCGCTACTGGAATTTATACATATGAGTGCCATGATCTATTTCCGCCTGGGCCCACCAGGTGTGAGCCAGCTGGTGGAAGTTTGGGTGGGTGAGCCAGAAATTTTCAAAGAGGAAGGGTTTGGGCTTGAGGGTGGTACCCGGGTCCAGACAGAAGATGATAGGCTAGTGGTCCAACCCTGATTTTGGCATTATGTTTGTTTCCATTGCCTGGTCACTTTCAAGGAGGGCTTCAGCCACAAGAAAGTGATCTAATCTGCAGGCTACATGCTGGTGTCCTGTTCTTCTATTAGACCAGGTAAAGATTCCATTTCGGGTTTCCATGTCAACCATATTTAATTTCTCTATTAGGGTTTTGAACTTACCACTATCCTGCTCCAGCCGTTTTGTTCCTCCAGTTTTCTCCTCCAGCGTCAGGATCATATTGAAGTCACCACCAACGATCCAGTGTGGCGTATGTAAAATACTTTTGGCGTGCTGAAGGGTTTGCATGAAACTCTCCTTTTCTTGGGTGTTCTGCAGACCATAGACATTCGTGATGGCTCCTTCCTTGGTGGATCCTGTGACTGTGAAGTGAGATGTTAGAGTATCGGTCGTGGAGAAGGGATGATGCAGAGAGACTGTGTGTGGATTCCAAAGAATGGCTAGTCCTCCAGAGGCTCCCACTGAGTCTTGGTAAAGGAAATCACAACCTCTCCAACTGCGTCGAAAGATGTTTTCAGCTACCTGCCCTGTACATTTAGTTTCCTGCAGAAGAAGGATATCCGGGTTCTTAGCTTTAATACATTCTCGGAGGATCCTCTGCTTGGATCTACCATTGAGGCTTCTAATATTCCAAGTTATTGTCTTCATCATGAGGAAGGTGGAGGGGGGTGGAGGTATCCCTCCTTTATTTATGATTATAATTAAATCATAAATTGTATTAAGTATATAGTTTTTGTCATTATAGTGTTTAAAGGAATTGAATTTAAAGGTAAGGAATGATATGAAGTGAAGATTATGATATTATTTTAAAATGTGTAATTGTTTTAAAAAACCTTTATACATATAAATAAATTAAAGTTTAATTCATATTTTCCAATTAAAAATATTAAATGGTTTTATAATGGATGTATACACAAGTTAATCAAAATTTATTGTTTAATTTATATTTTTCAATTAGAAATATTAAACTATTTTATAATGGATGTAAACATAAGTTAAAAAAAAAAATCCAAATAGATTGGAATGATAAAGAATAAAGAGTTTTTTTTGCTAGACAAGGTTCAATCTTATGAGAGCATTTTTAAATAAATTGAATTTAATGATGCAAAATAAGGAGTTTTTGACTAGGCAAGATTTGAATTTTTCCCTTAACTTATTGGATCACTTTTAGATTAGTGATTCTTGGAATTAAAAATATTTATTTTTACATTTGTAATTTGTTTTACAATTAAATATGGTTACATCTTTATTTTTACATCTATAATTTGCTTTGGAATAAAATATGTTTATTTTAGCAATTGTAATTTATTCTAAAATTAAATATCTTTATTTTCAAATTTGTAAATTTTCTTATAAATAAATATTTTTTTTTACATACTTGTAGTTTGCCATGCCTTAGAAATACAGATATTGATTAGATTTCTAATTTATCATGAAAGAAAATATTTTTAAAATATTCTTCATTAGTGTATTTTTTTTCTTTTCCAGATTTGTAATTAGTCTTGGAATTATATATCTTTAATTTAAAATTTGTAAATTGTTTTGAAATTAGATATCTTATATATGTAATTTGTCTTGAAATTAAATATTTTTATATTTAATTAGATTTACTTTATTAATATAACATTATTTATATTTTTTTTAGTTAAAAAAAATATGGTAATTAAGAAACATTTCTTTTTAAAAGATTTTTTCATATAGAAATACAATTTTAAACTTAAATAAGTATTTCCTTACCTTTCATAAGATTAGATAAACCAAATTGATTTGTTCATCTTCATGCGATCTTAACAATCTTACATTTGAATATAAAATTTAAACAACAACCCAATATTATTTTATAATTTTTTAATTCATAAATGAAAATATTATTATTACATTTTTTATCCACCAAAACATATTATTTTTAAATTCCATCATCATTTTTAAAGATATTTTAATAGTTATATATAAATAAGTTATTGAGTCTAAAGATCTACTCTCCTTCTTTTTAAAAGGGATAAGAGGTCTTCATCAAAATAGTAAAACAACCTAAAATATAATCATTTTAATTGAAATATCTTTGTAATTATAATTAACAACATTAATATGAAAAATTCTCTTAAATTACTTCGACATTCTTATTCGTCAGCTTAAGGGGTATGCTAGTTGATAATATAATATGATGTTATGAATACCATGTATACTATGTCCTTTTTCTTAAAAAACTATGCAAACTATGAACAATATATAAATTTGTATAGTATTGTTAACTATAATTTATATTTATATATAAAATGTAATTTGACTTAATAATAGTGGAAGTTTGTGTGTATGAATGAAATATATTATTTTTGGTTTGGTTTATGATTGATAGGTTGGTCACTATAAGGTTTAATTTAGTTCCTAATTACTTTTTATCAATTTTTTTATAATATATATCATTTTTTCAAATTTATTTATTTATATTAAAAATATAAATATAAATTGTTGATGATTTTATTTATTATAAAATGAACAAGTTTAAATATTAAATTTTTTATTTTTATTTTTTTAAAGAATTTGGCAATCTAATTATTGGTGAAATCTCAATTTTCCATTATTTAAATTGCAGTTTTCAATATATAGATGGATTCAACACAAAAACCCCTAATCCGCTTAAATCATACAATCTCAAAAATTAATATATACAATTTAATCAATTTCTTTGAAATTTTAATCAATTTTTAAACAAAACTAATAAAAATTAATATATATATTTTAAAATCTGTACAAAATAAAACATAAAACAAACTCAAACCAGAAATCAGTACGAAATTATTCTTTCTTGTTTCGTGTCCGACTAAAACTTGGCAACTTTTGGACGTCTCTCAGTCAAGTTTTTTGTGGAATAATAATACTAAACTGGTGGACGAAGTTAAGTCAATTTTTATGTGAAATTATTTATAGAAAAATAAAAAAACAAGGTCAAGTGTGGGACCAAAGAAATAATGTGAGAGGTATGAGGACAATACAGGACGACCAAGAGGGAACCATAGACATACGACATAATGATTTTCTATTTTCTTAATTTTTTAGTGAACTATTTTTGCTTTTTCCATGGTATTTGGTATTTGAGTTACATGAAAATCAGATTTGATTTCTTTCAAACAAAATACATTGGTGATGTCATGTTTGATTTGAACAATGGGGTTTTAATGTGCCCCACATGTTAATTTGACTTTTCATTATTATTATTTTGTTATATTTTATTGTTGTTATTATTATTAATGATGTGTTATAAATCTATATATTTGACTTTTCATTATTATTATTTTGGTATATTTTATTGTTGTTGTTATTATTATTAATGACTTGTTATAAATCTATATATTCGACTTTTCATTATTATTATATCGATATATTTTATTGTTGTTATTATTATTAATGATGTGTTATAAATCTATATATTATGTGGATTATGGTTGTATAATTCATTTAACATTATGATAATGTTGACATATATCTTTTGCAATTGACAACTTATTACAAATGCAATTAACAATATATGTTTGTGAATAACCTCATTGTGCTTTAAAGTTGTGTTAATTAATTTTTATCCTCTTTTATATTCTCTTTTATATTGGTGTTATATTTTATGGGGCATGATGAGTATATAGAACAATGTAGTGTCAATGATAATTTTAAGTACTTACAATAATAGCTTATGTATCTACCAACACATGTAAATGTAATGATAATTTTAAGTACTTACAATAATAGCTCATGTATCTACCAACACATGTAAATGCAATGATAATTTTAAGTACTTACAATAATAGCTCATGTATCTACCAGCACATGTAAATGCAATGATTTCAGAGAGGCTTGTTGGTTTCCAGTAGAGTTCAAATTCGATGTCCTACCTGACATATTGATAAATTTGTGTGAGATAAAATGAGCATTACACTTTATTCGAAATTTAAAAGTTGATGTTGTGTATTGAAATTTTCTTTATCAACACCATGGCTTTAAGTACTTAAAACCATGGTTCTTGTGTCTCGACCACCATACACTAACACAAAGGTTTCAAAGAGGTTGTTGGTTTCAAGTGGAGTTGAAATTTGACATCTTACCTTGCATGTCTATAAATTATCGTGTAACATTCTAAAATAAACATTACCTTTTATTCAACGATTAAATTTTAATGTTGCATGTTGAAAACTCCTTGATAGTGATCAAAAGGAACAATGGATTCAAGGGAAAAGCCATGCACCTATCTCAATGAAAGCTAGCTCAAGGGGTTAGAACTTAGCTCAACTGTTGGTTGCCAATGTTGTTGGGAATTTTCCTAGTTTCGTGTAGGTAGGTTCCTAGTTCAAATCCTTGTGGGTGAGATACACTAGTCTACATCGTTGATTTTTCTAGGGATTCCATTTACGAATGTGAGGAAGCATCCCTTAGGTTTCCCTTGGAGCTTTTCCTTGAGAAAAAAATGCATATCATATGAAAGCCATGATCAACAGAAAATGACATTTTTAGACATTTTTATAAGCACACAAGTGCACCTAAATTTTTCTAGAGCTTTGTTGATGCTGAAAAATGTCATGCGAAAAGCGATGGGTAGGGATACATTTAAGACGAGATGTGTGTGACAATGATCATTGGATTTAAATAGATTAGGCAATGCAAAATAAAAAATCCATCAGTCAAGCACTATATGATGAAGGTTTCTATTTGTGAATGGAAAAAGATAAAGGTGGATGCATGGGTGGGGGCATTATTTATTGTCCATGATGAAGTTGTATTGGTTTCCATAAACGGAATTCTTAAATACTTCGGTCTTTTGTTATGTTTGAAATCTTTGGGTATCCACTAAGATCATGTTTCTTAAACATTTTTGTCACTAAGCACCTTCTGAAGGAGGGCATGTGACAACATCCTCAAGGTGGCTTGCTCATGGTCCCACTCCCAATTTGTGTGTGTGTGTGTGTGTTTGCATGGATGGATCCTTCAAATGTTCAGCCAAAAAAACACATATCAAATTGACATTAAAAAAAAAACAAAAGAAATAATTTACACCCTTGAAATTTAAACAATTATTTTTATACCTAGAACATGGAATCCCAATATACATCCCCTATGATAGAAGGTTGAGAAGGTTGATATAACCTCCTCACATGACAAGGTTGAGAAGGTGAGGAATTTCCATAACATAGGGACTGGGATATAGTGTTGAGAAGGTGAGGAATTTCTATAACATTCCAGTTGGACTCCATTGTTTCTTACGTAAAAGTTGTTACTATTCATTTTGATTGATGAAGAAGAAAAGAGAAAACTATGAAGAGGGAATATGATTGCATGCAATAAGATAAACATGAAATGAAGACCTCATGAATTTGTTTTAGAGGCTATTAATTTGATATATAAATTTTCTGAATGTTAATTTAATATATATGCAATTAAAATCTGTAATAGGTTTATGCCAAATTCAAAATGAACAATTCCTTAATTCCTTAAACCATTGAGAGTCTTTCATAATTTATTTCTGATATTCTTTTCTTCATTACATTCGGAATTGTACTATAAATTTAAAATGAACAATTTCTTAAACCATTGAGAGTCTTCCATAATTTATTTCTGATATTCTTTTCTTCACTACATTAGGAATTGTATTATTTATCATTTGTTTAGTTAAAAGGTTTTACGCATCCTTTTCCTTATATTTGTAAAATCAGTTCATATTTAATTTTCCAAAATTAAGAAAAAAGTGTTTTTTTAATTATTATCTAAATAAATGTGTATAGATCAAAAAAACCTGAAAGAAGACGAAGGAGCCAAAGTAATCACAGCAAACCAACCAGCAAGCGAATTGTTTGACTTACCAATGAAGTAGAGAAATTTTGTTATTTTTTATTGAAAATAATAATAATAATGACAATTGCTTCAACCATCAAGCAAAGTGAAAACCATCCAGCAAAGTGTTTGACTTTCAATGCCATGTCTTAAAAAATTAGGGTTAACCCTAAGTCTTGCAAAATTAGTTGGGAAATATATACTAAACAATGAAACTTAATATAGGTAAATGCATAAATAATCAATAGTTTTTGTTAAAAAATAATTTATATAATAAAGAAAAATAACATTGTTTATGTAAAAAAGATAATAATAAAAACAAAGTAAAAACAAGTAAGATATTTAGTATAAAATTTTGTAAAAATATGCTAAAAGTAGAATGTTTAATATGAATTAAAATTTAATAAATAAGTGAAATGTTCAACTAAAAGGTTAATGTATGTGAGAAGCAATGCAAAGTGTTTATAAATCATTGTAAAAATAAACAAAAACTTAAAGTATTCAATGTTGAGTGATATTTAATAAATACCTGAAGTGTTCAATGGAGAGGTTAACATATGTAGTAAACAATGTAAATAAGTGAAATATTCAATAAGAACATTAGCATATCTCAATGTTTTTAAGTATATACATATATTAAAATATAAGTATATAAAGTGAACAAATCTTTTTATGCATATGCTTAACTAGAAAAATATTGTTAAACATATATATCTTTTGCAGAGATATATCATTGGCATAGATTTTGACAAGCCATGTAATTTGCATGATAACCAACTCATTTATGACATGTTCATTTGCTAAGATTTTACCACTAACTCATGATACTTAGTTAAATTTATATGATCATAATTTTAATTTTAATATTTTACTTGTCCATTTGTCAAGTTGTGTTGAGCCTGTTTCTATGACCATATCTACGCACTATGTTGTGCATAGATATATCTTATGCACCTTCACACTCTACATTAGTAAATACGTGAAATGTTCAATGAGGAGGTTAGCATATGTTCAAATCAATGTAAAGTGTCTGTAGTTAAAACATTTTGCATAAAACTTTGTAAAAATAAGAAAAAGGATAAAGTGTTCAATGTGAAATAAAACTTGGTAAATAAGTAAAGTGTTCAATGCATATCTAGGAAGCAATACAAATAAGTGAAGTGTTCAATGGGGATGTTAGCCTATGTGGGAGACAAATGTAAAGTGTTTGGAGGTTAGGATGAGCAAATACAAAGTATCCACATGTTAGAATTGAGGGAAGAAAAGTAGATAGAGTTCTCGACACAAGAGATACATAGTGAAACTTAATATAACTAAATTAAAAGGTAAGATAACCTTGACGCTGACATTGAATGTCGCCCCAACCTGTAAAAGTTGATAATGAACAGACATCAACACCAAAGTATTTTAATTTTTTAGATATCTCAATGCATATATATATAAAGTATATAAAGTGAAAAAAATACTTTTATGCATATGCTTAACTTAAAAAATATTGTTAAACATATATATCTTCTGTAAAGAAATATCTTTGGCACATATATATTGTCTGCATAGATATATCTTCCACATGTCCACATAGACATATCCTCGACACAACCAAAAATTAGTATAATTTGAAACCTTGTACGGATAATCCATATCACTCATTCTGCTGCACTTTACAAGTCTTCACTTACAATAGTTCCATAACATTGTTTCTGACTTGAAAAATAAATTTTCTAAGATTCCACCACTAACTCTTGAACTTAGTTGAATTTATTTTAAATAACAATGTTTATTATAAAAAAATAAGTATACATAAAGTGAACAATTTTTTTTATGCCTATGTTTAACATAAAACATATTGTTGAGTTGAATTTATTTTAAGTAACAATGTTTTTTATTAAAAAAATGGGTATATAAAGTGAACACAATGCTTTTATTCATATGTCTTTAACTTCAAAAATACTCTTGAGTTGAATTTATTTTAAGTAACAATGTTTATTATAAAAAACAAGTAAAAACATATGACATAGAACTTAGTAAAATGAAGTATTCGGAAGTAAAGATGCAAAGTAAAAAATGTAGCATGTGTTGACGTTGGGATGTGGTTTGAAGTAATGGAAACTGTGAAGATGCTAGGATGTGAAAGAAACAATGTAAAGTGTGCACATGCTAGGTTTTGTAGAAATAAAATAGGGTAGAGTTCCCTGCACAAAAAACATTCCTTTTGCACAACATTGAAATTGAAAAATAGGATATCACAAACTGGTTACTTGTATGCCTGCTTCTTTAACCAAAGATTAGAGAAGATCCTTTGTACACAACTGAAGAGATGAAAGATAGTGAAAAACAAGAGGAATTCAAAAACTTTGAACTTAAAAGGAAAACTACTTTTGTAAACTAGAAGAATGGAAAAGAAGATAGCGTATAGGGAAAGGGTTGATGTACAGGACAATGTTCAATGAGTATTGATAATGTTCAACCTGTTTTGAAAAGAAACTAAGATCGATAAATCCCGCTGCATTTTTTAAAACAATTAAGTCGAGAAGGATAAATTATGATCATCATTAATTAGAATTAAGACAAAACATAGGAATGGAGCAGGTTGTTTAAGTAAACATTCACAAGGAACAAAAGGCCTAAGAAAGGACCATGCACTATTCTATTAAGTTTCCACAGTATGATACAAAAATTACTAATCTTAACATAGAGGTAAAAATATCATTTCACAGAATGAAAGTCAATGGTTACATATGCACAGAACGAGATATTTCATTGAAAAATAATAAAGAGTCAACACAGACTTGAAAATTCTATTTGAAAATCAAAGTCTAGAAAATCACTAACCATGTATGCCAAAATAGTTCCTTAGCGAGGTCAAAAAATATACAATTGTATTTTCAATAATCTATGCAAATGCCAAAATAGTTCTTCGGAAAGTTCAAAAAATATACAATTGTCTTTTAAATAAGGTCTGTAAAAAGTAAAAAAGAATTGTCCAAATGAACTGGGATTCAGGCTCTCGTGGACCATAAAATAAAAGAAAGACTTGGAACAAATAAAGAAAGATAGTTAGAAATGACTATTAGTTTTTGACAAAACATAAAACAAACAATTTTGAGGTATTACCAAGTGAGGAAAGAAAAGAAGAGCAAAAGTAGATGCAATGCTTGCATGAGTTCTTACCAAGAAGGAAATGTTATGTTTCTCTGGTTTGTCTGTTATTGGTACATGTATCTGCCTTTATAAGAGTTGTTGCTTTGGATTTCTATTGAACTATCTCTGGTGGTTATTCTGGGTTAACAATATATTCCAAGGAATTCTTGACCCATTGAAAAATATACTATTTGATTGGTGGGATGGTGATTTCTTTCTTAACTTGAAGAGAGAAAATATCCTCCTCTACTTCTTTTCATTCCACCTGGACCTGGTCAATGATTGAGAAGTCGTATTCATTGTCATCAACAAATTTAACAAGCCACTATTTCAGTTATTCGGCAAGAAATTCCTTGAGACTGTCGAAGTCATTACCTAATGTGGTCTTCATTGTGGCCAAGTGAATATCAAGTTCTTCTTTAGTGATTATGGTTGAATTCTTGAAACTTTATGGGCCCTACATTTCCTTAACAACAACAAATGATTTTAAAATAACATCCCCTCTCCTTTCATTGATTTTTTCACAAGAAACAATTGCATCTTACAACATATTTATCCATGCTTCCCAACCTGCATTTATTTTCTTTATTCTTTTGTTTGAGGGTAGTCCCCACCAATTTCTTTGATAGTCAATAATAGTAGTGACTCATGCGATGAATGTATTTACCTCTTTTTTATAGTAGGGTTCTTCATGCTGCAATTTTTTTTGCAAATATTCAGTAAAATTTGTAATCCTTTGTGAAATATTATGCAGGATCGTACTGATCTCCCATGCCTATATGATTATCTCCAGTCTTCTATTTATGTTTTCAACAACATATATTTTGACATGATTAAATAATTGAAGCAATTTTCTGATTGGATTTGAGGTTCCTGGAGTAATTGGAGGAGTTTGCTCTACTGATAGTATGGCCAATGGTTGTGAAAAGAGTGGCCTGGGAGTTAGTGCCTCCTTAAGCTCACTTATTCTCTTATTCAATCTAATGGTATGAAAATCTTGACCGAAAATTGAGTTGAAAAGAGAATCTCTCGTGGAACGATGTAGTTTCATGAGGGTAGATGGTCCAACTCCTGAGACATCCACCACTTTGCTTGATCTATGAACCACCTTTCTATATTTGATCTATGAACTACCTTTATATTTTTGTGCTTGTTGTATAGAGTATTTTGCAGCGTCAAGGAGTGTTTCTCAAACAACATCGATTCTTCTCTTATAAGCTCCTATGTAATCTCTTGGCTTTCTACAATTCTCTGAGCTACCCAGTCGGGTAGCTCTATATTGTTGATCTGCATGTCATCAACATCTCTTGGATTTCCTGGATCTTGTGAATTGTCTATATTTAGGCTTCCTTTCCTTTTTTGTTGTGATATTGCATGTGGGCATTCAAGATTGACATGATGTGGTTTCTCTCCGTCATCACCTCTAGCACATGCATCATTACTCTCTTCTTTGTTAAGATTATGTTGTTGTGTTCTTTGTCCAAAGGAGGAGCTCTTACATTCATGGGTGTAATATCCCAAGGCTGAGCCCTTGTTGTAATTATGAATGTAACATGTTTTGTAGGCTGGTGAGCAAAGTAATTATAAGTTGGTAGGATTATGTGTTTATTAGGTCGGAGAGCCTAGATGCTAAGGCCAGTGGGCCTGATTTTGTATATGTAATTCTATAGATATTATTAATATAAACAACATCGTTGCGTGTAGACTGACCATGAAGAAAGAGTTATGGGGGAACTATATTAATAATATTGAAGTTCGGAGTGAATCTGAATTGTTAGATCCAGAGAGATGTGTGGCAATAGATTGTGATATTCAGGAGGGAGAAAAGGTTGAGAGTTGAGATTTCTGAACCCTGAAAATCTGAAGTGAATTTCAGCCATCCGATTCAGAGGGACACGTGGAAGAAATCCACGCACTTCGAAGGAAGGAGAAAGTTGAGGTTTGAGAACTCCAAAGACCCGAAGTAAACGTCAGCCATCAGATCCAGAGGACATGTGGTGTAAGTCTGTGGACTCCGGGTAAAGAGACGAAGTATGTCTGTTATAACCCTAAATTGCACCAAACATACTTACATGGAATCAAGCCATCTCAGACTCTTTCTTTTCCAAAACACTACTGAGCAACTCTTATTAAAAATTCCCTTTATAAAGTCCCACGCGCCCTGCTCTATTACTGCACGCTAGTTGCTCCAATACAACCCGCGTGTACCTACAAAAGCACGGAAAAATGAAAGTTCCTAATGGAACACACAACTTTGGGCAAGTTAACTAAACCTTTCAGCCATGCATGGCCGGTCATTCGACCAAATACCTAGCTCCTTCTAGCCTATAAAAGAAGGGGTGAGGGTCCCATTTGAAAGGTGGAAAATCATAGTAAAGAGACTATACCCAATTGAGCATTCCCCTTGTCCCAACCTTTATCCATCCTTGTGAAAAGAGAAGTATAGAGAAAAGAAGTTGGAGGACAGTTGAAGAGGAGCCCAGCACTAGTTTCAAAGAGCAGTGCCGACCACATATTGTAAGTATACTATTGTGAAGATTAATACAAAAAGGAATACTTTTTCTGTCCCGCCATATCACGTGTTCAAGTTGAATGTTTATTTTATGATATTGTCACAACTAACCCAACAATTAGTATATTAAATGCATGTTCACATCTTTTTGTTTGTTCATGTGTGAATGCAGATCATCTTTGGGAGGAGGCTTGCAATCAAAGAGTGAGTGAAAGCAAAGGGATCGACATCAAACGAAGGACTTAAGGTAGAGTTACCGAATCTCATTTACACCTTTGTGTTATCACTGAAATTTCGTCCGCAAATGGTTATAGAAATCCAACATCGTCAAACAGTTATGAGGTCACCCATGGACCAAAATTACCACAAAAGCATTTCCAAAAGGTCCAAAACTATACAACCAGTGATAAAATTAAGGTGTGCTATGACTACACAGGGCGCACGCGCACATGCGTGATCTAGAAATGCACTAAAAGCGCACATGCACACGATGCACGACTGTGGTTGCTAAAATCTGTGCACATCTGAGAACGATGCATTTATGAGATTGGTTGGCCTCCCACCCACTTCTGGTTTAGCTTCTAAGTTGATTTGACACCCAAATCTCGGCTAAATCTGACTAGGTGGCTGGTCAAAGACCTAAAAATTCCCTAAATAGCCTCTTTTCACACTATAACCTGGCTGCACAATACCTCAAAGAGGTGCTATAAAACAAGGCCATGGGTGCACTTCATTTTCAAGGAATTCATTAGCAAGGTTATGCTGCTACTATTCTCTTGGGGAATCCTCTTTTCTCATCAAGAGTATACTAGCATCATTACATTGGGAAATCCATCTCACCTCTTGAGTGGATTAGCTTGGGATTCTTTCACCATTTCATTCAAAGTTGTAAGAAGAGCTTAGTTGTGGGGGTCCAAGAGCCCTCCCTTGGAGGAAGAAGGGACCCATAGTCCTCTTTCTTCTTGGTGTTTTCTTTCACTGATATAATCCTTGCCATTGGTGACATGAGTCTTATTGGTTTTTTTTTCTTATGTCCTTATGCTCAATAATTTAGTTGTTCTTTTATTTCTTATTTTAATTCTTAGCTTGTTCTTTTATGTTTCTTTCTCTAACCCTTTTCCTTTACAACTGTCTTGCTTAGCTAACCCAACTAAGCTTGTAAGCACCTCTGTTTTGCTCATTTAGGTGACAAAAGAGGCGCAACAAATTGACGACTCCACCGGGGAAAGGTATCAATTTCCTACCCCATTTGGGTTTTTATAGCTCTTCTTTTGGTTTATTTAACCTGCAAGTACCTTAATCGGCCCAAGCCAACCTGCAAAACATCCAATTCAAAGTTGAATTAAGAGAATTCCATCCGGAATTTTCTTCACAGCTATGTGTCAGTTGTGCGTGGGTTTTTTTGGCACACAGTCGTGCATCGTGCGCCAAAATCACAGTGTTGTTATACACACCTGCACCCAAAAGACTGTTTTGGGTTGCGCACAGGCGCTTAGTGCACCTCTGTCTACTCTGAGACCCGCACACCTGTGGAGAAAAATACACATTGTAAGCTTTTTGTGATTTGTGGAAGGCCCCTAGCCTTCTTAAAAGTGATTTCATGCATATTGTAATCTGCGCCACACTTAGTTCCCTCTTCATATAAAGGGATTAGTCAAAACACATAGGCACTTAGGGGGTTTAAAATCATTATTTCCTCTTTTTCTTTCATTTTTCCACATGGATGGCTTACTTTGACTAAAAGTATAAGTTGGAATCATTTGTAATCACATTAAACTTGCATTGGGACCAGAAATTGGACAACAATAGCTTAGTATGCTCTTCTCTCGTGCTTCCAAGCGACCTTGAGAATCAGAAAAATATTGTAGGACAATTTCATCTCCCTTAAAAAGACCAAAACCTTTAAGAGAGGAAAACAGCCCCCTCGGGGCTCCTCTTAGTTTATTTTTCAAACACATCTCAAGATTGTAATGAGCCCATACATGCCCACATGCTACAAAGATAGGATAGTGTTGAAATTTACTTTCTTATATTAAATCACTAGGGAAGTTTAAAGGTTTTGTAATGGGCCCATACATGCCCACATGATCACAATCTAGGATAGTTTCAAAGCTTTCTTAGATTAAATGACAATAGGGAGTTAAAGGAATAGTAAAGGAACCACATGTCCACATGCTAGCTTTCTAGGGACTTTTGAATTATGCAAGGTTGTACCAAAGACATTTAATTAATTATGTAATCAACACTTGTAAGGACCAAGCAAAGTCCACATGCAACAAGGTGACACCTAAATTCATTAAAACATTGGCACACTTTCACTCATTCACACACAAAAGTCACTTATCACTCACATAGTTTTCATCTCGAAACATGGAGGTCAAAGTAAGTTTCCTCCAAAGGGATTTCGAAACACCCCACCCTTTTCTTGATGAAACTATCCACTCCCATTTAATTTCAACGAGATTGGCTCACACCCCCAATCTCTCAAACAAACCACATATAATTTTTTTCTAAAAACTCACAAAGTTTTCCTCCACAGGAGGTGCCAAAAGAAATTTTTTAGTCTAGGTAGGATTTCGGGGATAGGCATCCAAATAACTTCCCATTATCTGGTTCTCACATTGTCAAAACAATAGAAGTTGTCAAATAGGGAACTACAAATCCTCCAATTCAAGTGTTCCTAACACCATAAGGCAGGGATATACCCATGAAGGGTTGAAGGCCGAGGTCCGGTTGTTCTATGCATCCCCCCTTGAGGCACCCACCTCTTGGACGGGATCCAGCTTGTGACCCATTTCTTAAGCCAAAAATCTAAATGTTGCACTTTGACCGAGGTACCTAGTGACCAAATTTTAGGACATCTACCCAGGTGGAAATTGTGGGCTGCAATTGCACCTTGATCAGATTTTGTGTGGCTATTGGGAAATATCGCCAGCTCTTTCGGGATATGCCCCCTTTACCCCTCATTATAACTGATTACTTCATCCTTCACTAGTTTCTCTTCCAGTGACTTTAGACCCCACTGTTGAGTACTATTTGAAGGTCCAGTGCTATTTGAGAGGAAGTGTGTTACGTCTTTTAGGACATGAGCATTTGTTTTCTTTGATCCCCGATGCAGACAAAACCCAGTTATCCACATATATGCTTCTTTTTCAAAATATTGTATGTATGATGCACTTCTGATTAGATTTTGATTTAGATATATATATCGTGTAAAGTTCAAAAATTGCAACAAAAGACTCTTGTTTATTTATTAATCTCACCACAATTCAAACACATCCTCTTAGCTAGTCGGACATCATAGGGGACCCACAGAACCCCCGTCGTTCCAGACGCCTGCTAAACCTCCCTCCTATTTTAGGGGGAGTTCCTAGTCTTGCCAACTCATCGGCTCCACCTTCTCACACCCTTGTGAGTGCCACTGTATTAGGATTCGATTTGCTTGGTTCCACTTTCCAAGGGCCACCGTCCACTCACTCTTCTTTACACGGAAGCGAGGGGCCAACTTCCTCTCAAAGGGGAAGTACCAACCCACCTAGTCCCCCTCAAGGGTCAGGGTCACAAACCACTCACACCATGGCTGGAACTAATCCTCCTCCACCACTCCAAATGCCATATTTGGCCTCTCTTAACATACCATATCTAAGAAAACTCACAAATGATCCTATATTGCATGACCCCACATGGCCTGTAATGCCTACCAAACTACCATCAGACATCCCCAAGTTTGAAGGAAAGGCAGAGGATGACCCTGCCAACCATCTCATGACTTTCCACCTATGGTGCTCTTCCAATAGCATTATGGATGATTCCATCTGATTACGATTATTTCAATGCACGCTCACTGGCCCATCAACCAAATGGTATGTAGACGAAAAATCAGGGTCCCATGCAACTTTAGAGTCCTTGGCCAAAGCATTTTTGACCTTCTTCCAATTACCAATCCGCCATGATAATGGTCTTGAACTACTCTCTAATTTTAAACAAACCTCAGCCACACATATCACTGATCACATTCACGAGTGGCGTAGATGATGTAGTTTGTGCAAAGCCAAAACCACCAAACAACAATGTCTTGACTAGTTTCTCAGATCACTTGTCTCTATCCTTGGTAAAGATGTAGCGTCCACCTTACCTCAATCAGAAGAAGAGGCCATCATTACGGATCAACAATACAACCTCATCTATTCACAATCAGGGTACTTGTACACAGTCCTTCCTGATCTCCCAAAAACCATGCCATTCGGCCAAGACAAACTTGAGATGTCTCACTCAGCAGACGGATTGATTGGTAATACCACGCACCACAGTCCACAACCCCAACAACCACCAATGTATGGCACACCTCAATATCTGTCGGCATATGGGGGAACCTCTTATTACCCTCCACCCCCTTATCAACAACCATACCCTGTTGCTATTCCTCCACCCATCAGTGGGCCACCGCCGACACCCACAATACACCCACCTATCGAAACAAGTTCTAGTACTCCCTATACCTCAGCTTATACTCTAAGTACTAGCGAAAGCGCCACGCCTTCCTATGTACATTACAGATCATTACCCCCATAGAATCTGTACTTTACATTCCCTGGTCCTCCACATCCCATGGCTCCCCCACACCCTCACGCGAGAGTGAATTTTGTTCAACCCTCTCCCCTTCAGCAATATCAAAATTTTGAACAGCTGAATACGGAAAATCCAACCCATCAGTCGAATAATGCCAAAAAGAAAGGAAAAAATAGGAACAATAGCAACCCAGGTCAATGCGGGAATCACCCCCAACAGAACCAACCTACTGGGGCCAACCAGAATCAATGGAATCAGAACCCCCAAGGGGGAAATAACAATAGGCGTCAAGGGAGAAACAACAATACTATTAGAACCACCTTCCCTTGTGCCCTTTGCAGTGAGTTTGGTCATTATACTCATAATTTCCCCCAAATCATTGTTTTTAAATGGATGAAAGACTCAGGAAGTGTACCGCATCCTCCAACACCACCTGCCCCTCAACAGGCCCCACAACAATACGTGCAACAACCACCCCCATCCATGCTGCAAAACTCCATTCCACACCAGGGTGTGATAAACACCCAACAGGACACGCATCCTACCCCACCACAGTTGGGATAGTATCTCAATCCAAACAATCCCGCAGATCATACTATCCTCCTCACCAGTGAGGAAGAAATCCTTCTACAAACACGTAGTCGTCAATACTGTGCACTCACTGAGTCTCCTCCGATTCCCCCAGAAACAATCCCAACACCAACGGGACCCCTATTGGTGATTCCTCTCCCTAACGCCAAAACACCTCTTTGCATCCCTCGCATCCCATTTCGCAGGAACGTCCACAACCCCCAAGCTAGGGCAGCTCATAATTACAGTTTGGTCGATGAATTAGCACAATCCCCGACTGCCATGACAGTCTTAGAAGTCCTTCAAACTTGTCCCACTCAGTGGAAATCATTACTTTCCGCCTTGGGGGCAGTCGACCCCGTAGATACTCAACTCATCACGTTTGATCTCGACAACAGAGAACCTCGCCTTCCCGCTCTCATCGCTTTTCAAATCCTAGTGAAAATTTGGAACATTACAGTTCATCGGTGCATCATCGATGAAGGCGCATCCACATGCATTATGTCCAAGTCTATATGGAAGAAACTTGGTTCCCCCGAACTTATACCATCTACCATTACCTTAAGAGCTTATGACGGATGACCATCGTCTCCTGAAGGGCTCTTCCAAAATGTCCCTGTAGAACTTGGGGGCAAGACCATTCTCATCGACATTGAAGTTATCGATGCCCCACTCGATTATAATATCTTGTTCGGTCGTAGCTACATGTACATTATGAAGGTAGTTGCCTCTTCCGTCTTTTGAACCATGATTTTCCCCCATAACGGGAAGATCATTACCATTGACCAAGTCTCACATTATGAGCCTAACCCTTCTTCCAACATCGATAACATTCTCCCTCTCATCCACATGAATCCTGAAGCATACCCACTCATCAAAATGGGTCCCAGAATTTTCAAAGACCCATCATTGTTAGGAACTTACCATGGTGCACCACCACTCCTTCATCCTTCCAATCAGGTATGCATCGTATTGTCCAAAGGAACTGACACGGAGGATTCCCTTCTTCCTAGGGAGGCTTCTATCATATTTGACGTCCCACTAGTCGCAGAGCTCCCCCCTCATGAGCCTCCTGCGAACTCCTCAACTCCACCAGTTCACGATTTCACCTCTCCCCAAGGCAATATTCCAGTTTGGGAGACATTTCCCCAAGCCATTACTCAAATCCCCTTCTTTTACCCTCCACCAGGCGTACAAGATTTCCAAGTAGCCGCAACAATTACTCTCCCTAATATGGTGTTGGAAATTCCAGTTTGGTATTTACATCCACCATAGATGGTTCCTCAACCATCCTTTCCCCCCAAACGGAAGGAATCCCAATGACAATTCCCATACTCACTCTGACCATACCCTCTACACCCCCACTCACTAACCTCCCTGCCACAACTGGGGGCAGGCGAAAGAAGAAGGAGCCCACAGCTCCACTCCCCCCACGCGTCCAACCTCCTTGCGCGCTATGTGAGAAAGATGGACACCCAACCAACAAATGCTCATCTCTACCCGAGTTATGTAACCTAATTCCCCTCAATTAAACACCATCACCACTCACCACTATAGCAAGTACTGCCGCTACCTCCCCTAACTCAAGTAGCAAAGGACTGTGAACCAAATTTTCTTGTGCTATATGTTCAGAATATGGCCATTATACACACCATTGCCCAGCACTACCTCACTTCTGGCAGACATTAGTCGCAGTGTGCCAAAGCTTCCAAAACGAACCCAATCCAGCTACATCATCCCTACTAAATATCACTGACATCCATTATGTCACGACTTCAGTCAATGAACGTATGAGATGCCCTTGCTCTCTATGTGAATTCTTAGATCATTTTACATACCAATGTCCTATGATCATTGAATACAGGTGACGCTAATTGACCCTGATTCAAACCCCTGTGCTCCCTACAGAATCGATGGTTGACCTTACCTCATCACTAGAGGTTTTTCATATCATTTCTCCTGAACTAGAGGCACTCCCTATTCCTCCGTGGTTCTTGGATGACTTATCCAAGTATTTACCCCCAAATCCCCCCAATTCTCCCGTTCATTTCCCTACGGAAATTTTACATCCAACTACCACTGGTACTCCTCAATACCTCAATATTTGGTTTATGTCGAGAGAACCATCGCAATCTCATTGCGTCATTCTGCCTGCTTCTTCATCACCAGAGGACAACCACACGGTGACAATCACTGATATCAGTCTTTACGATCCCTTGTATTCCCACCAATTCCACTGTGACGAGGAAATACTCGAAGAGTTAAACACCCCCGACTACGCATGGGATGCGCTACACCACAGAACACTCTTCCTTCCATAGGAAGCCTTCACACTTCCTAACCAACACCCCATATACGCAGTCGAAACCAAGGATTTTATCCCATCAGGGATATCGACTAGTTCAACAACCCCATTCCTTCCCTTGATTCTTTTGAAGAAGGCAACATGGCCAACATTTCCCCGACCATCAAAATCGATATTTCCATCAAAAATGGAGTCATCGAGGAAATCACCATTGGCGCCGCATGCACTCCTCAAGAAATCACTGCCTATAAATCCCTCTTCCAAGAATATCGGGATATTTTTGCCTGGTTATACATAGAGATGCCTGGCCTTAATCCCTCTATTGTCGAACATCGCATCGAAACTTGGCCTGATATTACACCAGTTCATCAAAAACAACGACCGCTACACCCATCCAAAGCAGCGGCCATTAAATATGAGATTGACAAATTATGCACGGTTGGGTTCATCTACCCCATTGCCTATACCTCATGGATTTCCAACCCTGTACCCATTAACAAAAAATAGGGCACTATCCATGTATGCATGGACTTTCATGATCTCAATCACGCCTGTCCCAAAGACAACTTTTCAATGCCTTTCATCGATCAAATTATCGACGACTGCGTAGGCCATGGGGCTCTATCCTTCATGGACAATTTCTCTGGTTATAATCAAATCCAAATCCACCCAACGGATCAATACAAAACTACATTCACCACCCATTGGGGTACTTTTGCATATCGTGTCATGCCTTTTGGCCTAAAAAACACTGGCGCAACTTTCCAATGGGCTATGACATACATTTTTCACGATCTGGATCATATCATCCTTGCATACTTGGACGATCTCATAGCTCGATCCAAAAAACGCACCCAACATCTTGATGATTTACAGATCATCTTCCAACGGTGTCGTCAGTACAACATCCGCTTGAACCCCCTCAATTGCGTGTTCTGCGTCACTGCAGGGTGTCTCCTCAGATTCATCATTTCCCAAAGCGGTATTACCATGGACCCCCTTAAAGTCCAAGCCATCACAAAAATTCCACCCCCCGGACTTTACATCAAATCCAGAGCCTACAAGGAAAAGCTAACTTTCTACGACAATTTGTCCCAGTCTATGCCGCTCGAGCACACGGTTTCCTTCGCTTACTATGCCACGACATCGCATTCCACTGGGATGTACATGCCCAAAAAGTGTTCGACGATATTAAAATGACACTCTCTAACGCCCCTTTAATTAGTTCACCCAACTATAATCACGACTATATCCTCTACATATCAGCATCAGCTGTCTCAGTAGTAGGATTTCTCGTTCAAATCGTCAATGACGATCGTGAGCATGTCATTTACTACATTAGTAAAAACCTCTTAGGACCACCCCTGAAGTATAATCACAAAGAGAAACTAGACCTTGTAGTCATCCTTGCAGTCCAGAAACTGCGCCATTACATTCTTCTTCAAACAACCAAAGTCATAGCATATTCCAACCCTATGCAATACTTGCTCAGCCGTCGGGAAATTAATGGAAAATTTTCCTGATGGATCGTTATCCTTCTGGAGTACGATCTTGAATTTTCAACACCCAAGAGCAAGAAAGCTCTCATCCTCGCCGAACTTGTCACATCCTTCCCCTCTGATACTACCAGTGCCCCTGTCAATATTGACTTCCCTGATGAACATCTCTTTTATATCACTTCAGATGATCCTTGGTACGACGACCAGGGATGATTTTAAGGATGGAAATTTATTTTAAAATGTAGAAACCTTGGCGAATCTTACTTATCCTTCATATGCAAACTATAATTGTTTGGTGATATTTTTGTAAAAATATTCATATTTATAAGGATTTTATATATTTTTTGTAAAAGTTTGGCGATTTTTAAGGTAAAATAATTTTATCCTATAGAATTTGGGCGAATCATTTTTAAAATAGCGAATCTCGTTTTTGGAAAAACCATGGAAAATTAGCCCATGAGTGAAATTTAGCCCCTAAAATCATCTATGAAGTCTGTCGGCGACCTCCTCATCTACCTCTAAACCCAAAAGTTCGGTAACCACCTCTCATGAGATGATCACTGTCGTATTTTCCACCAGGCCCCTCGCTATCTCCTCATCGAAGATATCTTATATCGGTGAGGGGTCGACACCATACTTTGTCGATGCTTGACTATTGACGAGGCCGATAGAGTCTTGAATGACTGCCATAGCGACGCGTGCGGGGGCCATCTTTTGGGAATGTCTACTGCTCAGAAAATCATCCGAGCATGTTACTTTTGGACTACCTTGTTTCACGATTGCATTCATGTCGTAAAGCGATGCAATAAATGTTATCTTTACGCCAAAAAAACACGAGCACCACCTGCTCTTCTCCACCCAGTCATTACTGCAGGCCCCTTTTGTAAATGGGGCATCGACTTCATGACTTGTAACCCCCCATCCAGCAATGGACACAAATACATTGTTGTCGGAGTCGATTACTTCACAAAATGGGCTGAAGCCATGCCCACCTTCAACAACACCACTGACACTGCAACGTGTTTTTTCTTTAATCACGTCATATCCTGCTTTGGAATACCACTCCAACTTGTTTCCGATCACGGGAAACATTTCGAGAATGAGATTTTTTTCGAACTCTCATAATGGTTGGGATTCTCCCACGAGTTTTCCTCACCATATTACCCTCAGTCTAACGGACAGGTTGAAGCAGTTAACAAGGTCCTCAAGACCATGTTGCAGTGTACGGTTAACAAACATAAGACCAATTGGCATCATATGTTATTTTCCACGCTATGGGCATACCGTACAACCGTGAAAACGACCACTGGATTCACACCATTTCATCTAGTCCATGGGGTCGAGGCCACTCTTCCTATCGAGTGAAAAAATCCCACCTTACGCACTGCAATTAAGCTATTACCCGACACTGCTCCAATGGAGTAGCATTTTCTGAACTTAGATTCCCTGGATGAAGATCGTCGATCTTCATTTTAGAACAATGAGGCAGCCAAAAAATGGTCAAAGGCCACCTTTGATCGCCATGTCAACCTTCGCTCATTTCACGAAGGCGACCTCGTCCTTGCCTACGATATCGCTCATGATACCCTCGGTCATGGAAAATTCGAGTCACTATGGCATGGCCCCTACATTATCCAACATTGCCTAACCAAAGGCGCATACATCGTGGCTTCCCCCGAAGGCCTCTCTCTCAAAGAACCCGTCAATGGGTTATACTTAAAGAAATTTTACACCTAAGTGTAGCCATTCTACATTAGGTTATTTCTTTTATAGTGTTTTTAATATTTTTTCCATCCCTCACGTCTAAACTATCATTTGTGTTATTGACAGATGCTTCCTCCACCGGCCTACCACATCGGTTACGCCGACAGCGCCAGCCATTAGACACAAAATCTCGCTTCGGAAGCTTGGGCCCTCTATTCCCCCTCACATGAACTACTCCACTCTAGTGGCATATGTTTGGGTTCAACAACCAACAACCAAGCCAAGTACACTGCCATCATTGGCCTCCTCGCCGATGCCCAACATCATCGTATTTGTCACCTTAGCATCTTTCTTGACTCCCAACTAGTTGTCCTCCAACTCAACAATGTGTACCGTGTCCGCGATCCTTGCCTCTTTCGCAAATACCTGCAAGTTAGACTTTTATCTCAACATTTTGATTTCATTACATTTAAACATATTCCAAGACAATTGAATCAAATTACAGATAACCTAGCTAACATTATACTCGATTGGCATATATCACATCAAGATATCTCTACACACACATAAACCATCAAGAGCCTGTCACAACATATATAGATTAGACATCATCAACACATTAAAAAACACATGTAAACATCACAAAGACTCCAAAATGTATACTCATATATATATATATATAAATTGGTCAACAATGCCATCAAAATGTTTATATACACATAAAATACATCGTATACAAAATCCGTAGGCCAATCAAGCACCTCGATAAAAAACTGGTGCCACTACACCAAAATGGGCTCACCAACCTATATACAAAAATACAAACATACATAGAGTGACACTCAAGGTGCCTCTAGAGCACCACCTCCTGCCCCTCCCTCAGGCGATGGTGCCCCACCCACTATTGGTCCCTCCGGACCTGGATGTAATCGCCTGGTCATCGCAACACCTGCTATTGCTGCTCGCCGCACCATGGTACGCCACGTCAGCGAAACTCCCACACACTGCTCCAGGACGCCCTCACCATGGATGCGTGACCACATGCCCTCAAGCACTCCCTGTAGCACCGCCTCCAAGCGGCGATGAATATCCTCAAAATCTCCCCCAGCCTCCGCCGGAGGAGCATGCGATGGCCCAGTACTAGGGTCATCAAAATGGTGTCTCCTAGCTGCTCTCTCGTCATCGATTGGTCTCGCCTCAACCTCCTCACGCCGACGTCTCTCTCCTACCCATGACTCTCCCCATGATGGTCTCACTGGCCCCTGACGAGCCGATGCTCTCATCAACTCAACCTCACGCCTGCGAGGTCCCACATCTACACATACAAACAACCAAACGATAGTATCAAAATCAATACATAATACACATGTTATGCTATCTCAAAAATGAACATATCAAATTCACAAAGATACCTTGGTGGTCAAACACCTCCCCTAGAGGTAACACCATATCCGGATCACCCCAGAAGTCAACCCCACAGTATGGATACTACAGTATGATCTGCGGCATCTGCCACCACACCTATGTAGCCTCGACCGTGAAAAAATGGCCACCCTCACCACTACCATGGTGAATCAAAATCATCGACCACCGCCTCAATCGCGGCTCTCACACACCAGGTGTGCCCAATAAAACTCTAGGGTGCAACATTTGTACCCTCTCCAAAAACCAAGCCACCATGATGGACCCAAAGGCAAATTTCCCTGAGTCCGCAGTTCAACATCTGTCCAGTTGTCCTACCATCTTGGCATGCAGCATCAAACCCCATGAAAAATGCTCTCCGACCAGTGCCCTCCCCATAACCCTCAGCTGACCACCACTGATCCGCTGAGTCATGAGGGACCCATATACCCTCACAATCATTGCTGCTACATAATGATGCACTAAAGCATCCATCGCCTCGATTTCACTACAGAGCCTGACATTAAGTTCTCCCTCGAACAATACCTCTGGCCGAAGGTAGCTAACTGCACGTCCGTAGGTAACACAGGCTCCACCGGTAGGGGTGTTCCCTAAAAAGGGAGCCCAGTCAGAAAGTATACATCCTCCGTCGTAATGAAGGCGAGCTGCTCTCCCAGCACCATAAAACAATGCAGATCTGGACTCCACATCTGGATCAAAAACTGCAGAAGATACTCCTAAGCCCATATCAACGGGCACTCGAAGAACTTCAGCAGCCCACAGGCTGCCAAAGTGGCACGAACCCCCAGCTCCTCAATAGCCAAGACATCCCTCAGCTGTGACCAGTCCCGCTTTCGCCAGTGGACCGACATCGTGCAAATGATCGCCTGCAACCACATAATACAGTCCTAGATCATCCATTTTGATCATAAAACACATTAAAATTCCCCCAAAAAGATAATTTTTGTACCCATCAGCCTTGCCCCCAAGGCGCAACTGTTTCACCCATAGGTGTGCACATATGCACGCCTGTTCACCCCATAGGTGTGCACATTTGCGTGCCTGTTCACCCCACAGGCGCGCACACATGCGCGCCTGTTCACCCCATAGGCATGCATGAGTGCGCGCTTGTCTGCCATACAGAGGTGCCTCCATGCACCCCTGTCACGAACACATGCGTGCATCAAAGCGTGCATGTCCACTACACAATCGTGCACTTATGCCCAACTGTGTAGCAAACAGGCGTGCATACCATGCATGCCTTTTTCCCCCCTACGGGCGCACCAATGCGCGAATATCTAGATAACAGGCGCACACCCGTGCACGCATATTTCTGGATCGCCCGTGCACTGGGGGGCCCACACCCATAAAAACCCCTGTACGACATTCCATACAGGACCCACCCACAAATTGAAAACCTACTTCTATGCAGGATGATAATAATATTAACCTGAAGCTCGTTGGTCCTGAATCGACTGCCTCATTCTCCCAAAATTTCCAAATCTCCTCTGAATACCTCTCGTCCAGTCACTCTGACAGCAAGTACAAATGAGGTGGCAATGTGGGCCCTACAGCTATATATAGCCCTTTTTGCCAAAATTCCAAACCCCATTCTGAGAGCTTCGGGTGTCTATTTTTCGATCCGTCTTCATCCACGGGATCAACGTCCCGTCACCTACATCAAGACAGTCCCTGGGCCATTTTTATTCCCTAGCCCCCGGGGCACCATTTTTTCATACCCATCCAGGTACGCATGCTCATGTTCAAAATTATCAAATAAATGCTTATATGTTTGATTCTCTTCAGATATTGTTCACGTCAAGTGTTTGGTTTTCATGTGTGCAGGTACTTGGTCATCATACATCAACGTAACCCCTTCAGGTATATAATCAACACTGGCATGTAATCATCCCCTTTGAATCTCAATTGCATCTCCAATAACACCTTCTGACATTTTCCTTTAGGATCCCCATCTCCGGCTCTACAGTACCGACACCTCCATTGCATTTTGTGTATTGTCACCTGGTAGCACTCTACCCCACATCAGTTGTCCCATTCATAACACCCTTTGGCACTTTGACACTCATGTTGTTTTTCAACCCTTTAGGGATGGGACTCTCGATAGTCTTACATCATGTCGTGAATTAGCCACATACTCGTTCTCCTCATTTTTCTAGCTTTCCCAATGGACTCCCAGGTTATCTTTTCAAGGTTCTATGTTGACTGCGCCTCCGCATTATCATTAACCCTCCATTTCATCCACAATCAGTTTTCCCCTCCGCAAATTTCCCTCCATACCATCTACCTCATACAGAAACTCACCCATGGGGCCCCCAACCTCCACCAGTTCTCCAAGCACATTGCACCCTTACCGACTCAACCATATTACATTGGGGCACCCGTTTCTGTATTTGTACACTCATCCCAAACTATTCTTTATAAATTGTAAAAAGCCTTTGTTTCTAGCATTTACATATCTTTTTGTCATCACCTTTGGTGACCTTCTTCCCTTTATTGGAAAACGCAACCCATGTCGCCCTTGGTTGGGGCACTCCTTATCATCTACTCTTGTTGACATCGTCCATATACTCTAAGTATCCCACAGGCCATTTACCTATGCTCTCTGAGTATGTCCACTTTGTATCGCCTCTGGCACAACTTATCTCACGTCTTGTTGTCCCCTTGACACTCGACCTAGTTGCACGGTTGTGGCCACTTATACTTCGCATATACCCCCAACCAAGGGCAGTCTTGAGTCTTCATACATCTTGATTTCACCCATGTACCTCCTCAGTTCCTAACCTCACCTAGTAGATTTTACGAGTCCCTTTGCTTCTTGGAGTCGCATCCCCTTTTTGTTGACATCAACACAGTTTCCAGAAGGGCGATAGTATCTTGACCCTCATTACCTTTCCAATGAGAGGTCTTGGACATCATAGGGAGAACCATAATTTCTCTTTGATGTCGTTGAGCCCCATATCATTTGACTTCAACACTTTCTCATGCTATGGTGGGTCTTACTTTGAGACTATTGCAGTTGTTTCTTATATTTGCCGAAGACCTCTGAACTTGGCTGGCTATCAACGCCTATAGAATCTGTGATACTTCTTACATGTGTCATTGCCTACTATTCAGAGTATGTTCCTCCTCATAATTTTCCTCTGCGTTTATCACGACCACCCCCGAGGGCGCTGCAGTTGTCTACATCAACACACCGTTTTAGTTACTATACAACACCATTCTTTTTGAGTTACATGACACGAGCATGGGGCATGCCCGCCTTTTTTGTACATAGTTTATTTTTACACACCTCATGGAAGGTTGTGTTAGAAAAACAGGACCGTGGAGAAATAAAATAAAACAAATGTGGAAACAAAACACAAAAGATACACAATACAAGAGAGACATTAATTTACGTGGTTCACCTAGTGTGGGCTACGTCCACTAGAGAAATTTCCAGGTCCTTCCTTTATTATTATCCAACAAATGAAGGGATACAACCTACAGCAAAACCCACTGTAACTTCCTCTTCTTTCTCTCACAGTCTCCTCTCTCAGAATACAATATTCACCATCAAACATAGCCGCAATACATTTCCCTCATAAAAGAGGGTTGCCTTCTAGGGCAAAAAACCCTAACATAATATCTACCGTTAGATCTGTGACCTTATAATGAACGGTCCAGATTTACAATGAAATTACAATATACATTTACAAGACAATTTTTCCTTTGGGGGCTTCGCCCTCGAACCCCCACTTTCCCCCAAACCCCTCATCCAGGGGGATAGCTCCCCCGAACCCTGCAGAGGGGGTACCCCCCCTCTGCACTCCCCCGCGTGGAAGAGTGTACATACTTCTGGGGTGTAAATACTTCATGGGGTATAAACATGGCTGAAAGAAAGTACCTCTGAATCAAGAAGATAATCAGGCTCCACAACCAACAATCTCCCACTTGGAGACTGATCTCACCAACTCCACCGCTGTTGTATATGCTAGACTCTGAACCTTCTTGGACTTGGAAAATTTCTCATCTTCATCTTCATTCTTGAAGACCAACTGAAACTGAGCAGGAACTCAGTTTCTCTCTGGTTACTCCCTTTGTTAACATGTCTGCAGGATTCTGGCTAGTGTGTATCTTTTTCAACTTCAAATGCCCATCTTCCAAGGCAGATCGTATGAAGTGGTACCTCAACTGTATATTCTTAGTCTTCGAATGGAAGGTCAAGTTATTTGCAAGGTGAATGGCACTCTGAATGTCACAATACAACCTGTTGTTCTCCTGCTTCTTTCCCAATTCCTCCATAAACCTCTGTAACCAA
This sequence comes from Picea engelmannii, assembly GCA_009831015.1. Lineage (NCBI taxonomy): Eukaryota > Viridiplantae > Streptophyta > Pinopsida > Pinales > Pinaceae > Picea > Picea engelmannii. Next base: position 526,672 of record ML781142.1, on the reverse strand, counting down.
ATCATCTCTTTACTAGCCTCTGTAGCAACAACATACTTTGCCTCTGTTGTTGAAAGTGCAACAACCTTTTGCAGTTTCGAAATCCAACTTACTGTTGTTCCACCTATAGTAAAAACATACCCTGTGGTGCTCCTCCTGCTATCTTTATCACCTGCCATATTTGAATCAACATATCCATGTAGAAAAGTGTCTGAACCTCCAAAACATAATGCATGAGTAGTAGTACCTCTCAAATACCTGGGAATCCACTTTACTGCCTCCCAATGTTCTTTACCTAGATTGTTCATATACCTTCTCACAACTCCCACTGCATGTGCAATATCTGGTCTTGTGCAAACCATTGCATATATCAAGCTGCCAACTGCTGATGAATAAGGGACCTTGGACATGTATTCTATCTCCTCCTATGTCTTGGGACACATTTCCTTAGTTAATTT
>ML781142.1:486351-522446 GCA_009831015.1 Picea engelmannii | reverse complement strand
TTCCCTCATAAAAGAGGGTTGCCTTCTAGGGAAAAAAACCCTAACATAATCTCTATCGTTAGATCTGCGACCTTATAATGAACAGTCCAGATTTACAATGAAATTACAATATACATTTACAAGGCAATTTTTCCTTCGGGGGCCCGCTTGCCCCCAAACCCCCTAGCCGAGGGGATAGCCCCCCCGGACCCCGCAGAGGGGGTATCCCCCCTCTGCACTCCCCCGCGTGGAAGAGTGTACATACTTCTAGGGTGTAAATACTTCATGGGGTATAAACACGGCTAAAAACAAGTACCTATGAATCAGGAAGATAATCAGGCTCCACAACCAATAGGTTGGGTCCTACAGGTTCCCTTCTCCCTCCAATAGGTCACTCTTGATACTCTCACTATTTCTATCTCTTACAAGGACACTCTCATTAGAAGAAACATTGATGAATTTCGACTATACGTATGCTCCTAACCTCCTCCATCAGGGGACATCTGTTATCACTGAAATTTCGTCCGCAAATGGTTACAGAAATCCAGCATCGTCAAACAGTTATGAGGTCACCCATGGACCAAAATTACCACAAAATCATTTCCAAAAGGTCCAAAACTATACAACCAGTGATAAAATTAAGGTGCGCTATGACTACACAGGGCGCTCACGCACATGCGCGATCCAAAAACGCACTAAAAGCTCACATGTGCACGCTGCACGAATGTGGTTGCTAAAAGCCGCACACATCTGAGAACGACGCATTTATGAGATTGGTCGGCCTCCCACCCACTTCTGGTTCAGCTTCCAAGTTGATTTGACACCCAAATCTCGGCTGAATCTGACTGGGTGGCTGGTCAAAGACCTAAAAATGCCCTAAATAGCCCCTTTTCACACTATAAGTTGGTTCCACAATACCTCAAAGAGGTGCTATAAAACAAGGCCATGGGTGCACTTCATTTTCAAGGAATTCATTAGCAAGGTTATGTTGTTGCTATTCTCTTGGGGAATCCTCTTTTCTCATCAAGAGTATACTAGCATCATTACATTGGGCAATCCATCTCACCTCTTGAGTGGATTAGCTTGGGATTCTTTCACCATTTCATTCAAAGTTGTAAGAAGAGCTTAGTTGTGGGGGTCTAAGAGCCCTCCCTTGGAGGAAGAAGGGACCCATAGTCCTCTTTCTTCTTGGTGTTTTCTTTCACTAATATAATCCTTGCCATTGGTGACATGAGTCTTATTGGTTTTTTGTTCTTATGTCCTTATGCTCAATAGTTTAGTTGTTCTTTTATTTCTTAGTTTAATTCTTAGCTTGTTCTTTTATGCTTCTTTCTCTAACCCTTTTCCTTTACAGATGTCTTTCTTAGCTAACCCAACTAAGCTTGTAAGCACCTCTGTTTTGCTCATTTAGGTGACAAAAGAGGCGCAACACTTTGTATTTCATGAATGTGATGTTTTGTGTTGGGATAATAGGAAAGAGTAGAGGCCTTTGAAATGGTCATTTTATGCATGCATGATTAGAGCCCTTAAATGCTAAGTCTGTAGGAGGGATTCCCACCCACAACAGAATTGGTGATCGTACTGGGGATCTCTAGGGTTTATGGGAATATTTTTTCTTGGGTATTTTTAAAAACTGGTTTCATTCCTTATTTTTAAAGTTTCTGCAAAAGTCTAAGCTAAAAAAGATTCTGGTCTTCCATACCAGTTATCTCTGTTTCTTTGCGTGACTACATTTTTTTTATGGGACCCACAGAGGTACATGCGGCCTATATAAGTTCTGCACACGTGTACCCATGCCCTACCTTCACACAATCCACATGTACACGCTAGTTGAGGAAGTGTCGGTTGCGTGTATGATTTCAGAAAATCTCTTTTAGAGAGGCAATCATCCTCTCCCCTGTCAGAAGTAATCCTTCTCAGGGGTTTTTTGGAACTCATTTTAGTCTTTGTTGGTTTCATTTTATGGATTAGGTTCCACCTCAGATTGGTTTGTTCTATGAAATTTTTCTTGAATTGTTTTCTTTTTTCTATCAAAGTGAGTTTCTAAGTCTTCAAGAGTTTCTGGTCCTCAATACCAATAATCTCTGCCATGACTTGATTGCTTGTCTTTTCATTTTTGAGAGTTTTATAAGTGAACACAGCCTGCATAAGGTCTGCATGTGTGTACACGCACTCTGACCTTACACAACTCGCGTGCACACGCTGGCTGTTGAACTGTCAGTAGCGTGCCTGTTGAGAATTTTTTTTGTTTAAGGAGAGGCAGTCATCCTTTTCTTTGTCAAAAGTTTATCTCTCTCAGGTTTTTTGGTCTCTGTCATAGAGGTCAGTAACTTAGGTTTGATCATAGTAATAGCTTTCTTTGGCATTAAGAAGTTTTCCTCAAAATTTTCCTTTTATAGGGCTTTTAGACAAGTGTGAGAGTCCTTTTTAATGTGCTTGTGTGTTGTTTTTAGATTGACTCTATGCGATCTACGCTTAGGCTAGAAGTTTTCTTGGTTTTTACTTGCTGATATTTTTCCTTTTTGATTTGTGAGCATTCAAACAAAAAAAAATCTTTTATTTTCTTTGTTTGGTTAAATAGTGTTGGTCTGCGTTAGTAACCAAGAAAAGTCTTTGCTTTCATAAGTTCTTGACAATTTACTTAGATGATAAGTAGCTCGTAGTCGAGTGAAATCTTGTTTTCAGTTTGTTTTTCAAAGATCTTAGAAAATTTTAGTTTGAAAAGTTGATTAAGAATTGAGTCAAGAAGAAGTTATTTTTGTTTCCAACTTTCTGTTTATTTTTCTTTCGTCTTTCAAACATCACTAGTTTCACTTTCATAAAATTTGACTTAAGACAAGCCATAAAAATTAACTCTAAATCTAAAATAAATTAGACTTTTTATGTTTGTAGGGTCAACCAACTAGTTTAGGGTTAGGGCCTTGAATTAGGTTGGAGAGGAAACTCTTCAAGGCCATTAAATCAAACATTGGAGTCTGAGCTAGGGAGTGTTAAAAGTCCAGTATCGCAAAAGTTATCCGGGACCCCGCTCTAACATAGGGGCTAAACATGAGGTCACGTGCAGAAAGGTAGCAGAGATAACCCCGCCAAAGCTTGACCAATCGTAGTGGAGAACACATATAGAGGGATTGTCTTGGGATTCCGTCGATTGCATTTGCCACGGAGTTTCATGGGTCTCAAATTCGTTCGAGGTCCTCAGTTGTCTTTCGGACCACTTTCTTTCAATACCCTTGACAGGTTTCAGGCTCGATACCCTGCTCATTGTGTTCTACTCGATTGTCGATTGTACCCGCCTGGTGACTGTTCGCGTGCTGGCAACCTAATTGCCTATCTTTTTTAGGGACATACACAAGTGACTGTGGGGGTATACCACGGTACCTAGGAAAGACATCGGTCCACTCTTTGCAGAGTATACCTGGAGGGTGCTTCCATGTTTGAGTTTCACTTGAACCGGTAAGTTGCTCTAGTATTGGTTGTTGTAACTGTTCTTACAACTAGTTAGTGTTTTCTTGTTTTATTTGGTAGAGAATTTTTTCTAGTGTGTGTTGTTTTTGAATGAATAGAAAGCCCTAGTGTGTCTTTGATCTTCTCACACAGTAGAGGATCACGAGCTCCGCCGGTCATGAAGGCTTCTTGGCCTACCACCAGTTACACTAGAGCCACCCCCGCCACCGCTAAGGCGAAAGCTAGACCAACAAGGGTATTTTGAAGCGACTGGGTCACAGGAAACTAAACCTGACCAACCTTTATTAAAGGACCTTTCAGTACCTTTAAAGTGGGTAGTAATGGAAGCAAATGATGTCACTTCTTCTAGGAATTCTACTATTCCCACTATGACTGTCACCACAGGGGGTGTTCCATCTCCTAACCCACCGTCGCCAGTCCGAGCCACCATGGTCTCGACTGCCTCTACCTCGAATAGTGGTCTGATCTCGTTTTTAGCGACGACCACTGCTACTTTCACACAGAGTGAGACAGGCCCTTCGTTCTCATACGATATGCCTAGCTTAGGTACAAGCCCTGTACTATCCTACTCCACTTTGTAGACTTTAGGTCTAGGGGCAGGGAGCTCTAACGCTCCTCTGCAAGGACCCATGGGTGGCACTTCAACTCCCTTTAACGCTTTTCCTTATGAGGGAGGTCATATACATCCGTCGTTCTCTTCACTTAGCGGTACCCACCAACAATCCACTGGGCCAAACACACACCATAGTTCACTTGGAGTAGGGAGTCAAGGACCACCTTCTCATAATATGCCAGCAGGGTCGACACCATTTTCTTTGTTCGATGCATTTGGTAACAACGCTTTCTTGTCAGCTTCTTTCCCGACTGGGGGAAACCACGGTTATGGCCAACCTAATCCTATGCAGGGTAATATTCCTGCACATGGGACAAACCCAAGAACTTCTTCCACATCAGGACCTTGGAATTCTTGGCAAGGATCTGTTCCCTCGTCAGGAATGTTGATCTAGGGCAATTATTTCCACAATCAATGGAACCCTAGGCAAGGTGCAATACCTATGCCCATGGATTCGGCATGGGGAAACCCTTCTCAAAGTCCTCCAAATGTAATGCATGCCCAACCATCTATGTTCTATTTCGGGAATCAACCAATGATGTCTCCTCAAACGTAAAATCTATACACTGTTCATGGCCATGGTTTTTACCAGAACCCTGACTAGCAACCCAACTTTTCCTGGCAACCTAGTGCCAGTCAAACTCTAGGCCCTTTTTTCCATGGTTATCAACAACACCAACCAAAGCTACCTTTCTTGGCAACCTTACATTTTCCAGACTTGACAAGATTGTTGAATGACCCAATCTGTCACGATCCACATTGGCCTCCTATGCCAATGAAATTGCCTTCGGACATACCAAAGTTCAAGGCCAAGCCTAATGAAGATCCAGGGGATCATGTGACCACCTTCCATCTTTAGTGCTCATCTAATTTGTTGAAAGATGACTCCGTACAATTGTGATTGTTTCAACACACTCTCATTGGGAGTGCTACGAAATGGTACATCGAGCTCGACCACTCGAGATATTCTTCTTTCTGTGAATTGGCAATGGCATTCCTAAACCATTTCCAATTACCTGTGAGATATGATGCCGACATAGAATTGCTGGCCAATTTCGAACAGACAAAAGCGGACCATATCTTTGATCACATTCGAGAATGGAGACACCAGAAGAATTTGATTAAGGTACCAGTCCCACCAGCTTTCCTGCTTGATTAGTTCCTTAAGTCTTTGGTCCCATAGCTATCCAAAGACATTGCAACGTCATGAGTTTTTTACGAAGAAGATGCCATCATGAGAGCTCAGCAACTTGAGCTAATTTATTCTCATACTAGTTTACTGTACGAGTTTTTGCCCGATGCACCACAATCCATACTTGATAAAACCAGACAAAGAGATAGACCACACGTCGATGGTATTGTAGGTTCAACACAAACCAAGCCTGTTGAACAACTGACAAAACAAATGCAGTAATTGTCTATACAACACACAATGGCCAGCCAAACTACTGTTTCATCTACTCCCCCTACCCAAACATCGGATGTACACAGTGTGCAATCGACAAATTCGAAGGCCACCCAGCAGCCTGATGTAAAGAAAAAACAATGTAAGAAGGGTAAGGGGGATAAAAAACCCGCTAATAATGCTAGCAGGGGAAACAATGAGAAACAAAAGGTGAAGTATCTGTGTAACCTGTGCTCGGAGAACCACCCAACCCACCAGTGCCCTCGGCTTGCAGAGGCCCAAAATTTTGTGTCACAAAAACAACCTACGGTGTTAACGAATCCATTCCAACATGGGCAAAACCTAACCCAAGCCTCTACAAGCATGGAAGGGGGTAGTCAAGGACCCTCTCCATCTTAGAACTATCCTGCATCTGTGAATGTGTATATGATGAAAGGTGATTCTTTTATATTGACTAGAGCACATGACTATAGTAAGACAAGCACCTTTGAGAAAGGCAAAGAAGATGAAATCCCATCTCTTCCTCTCCAAATCGAGAAGAATTTGGGCAAAACAATAACACGCATCCCAAAAGGTGCATTCAATAAAGGTTCTCACAACCCAAATGCAAGGGTCGCCCATAACTATTCTGTGTTGGAGGATTTATCTCAAACCCCTTGTGCGATGTCCACTTAGGAGGTCCTCCAGAGATGCCCTTCCCAGAGGAAATCTTTGTTAGCCATTTTAGGATTTGCAGAGACTTGTAATCTGGGTACAATCATGATGGATACAACTGACTTAAAATCTCGTCTCCCTTACCACGTATCATTTCAGATAGTAGTGGCTTACCCCACGAAATTTTTTACTCGGAACATCTTCTGCACGGTGGTTGATGAGGGCGCCTTGACATGCGTCATGTCATTGGCATGTTGGAAGGCCATTGACCAGCCTATTTTGTCTCCATCACCTAATCTTCTTACCTCTTTCTAAGGTCATTCGTTCTGACCACATGGCATCATCCCCTCTTTCCCCATGCAGTTAGGAGGGAAGACCGTGTGCGTCGAGGTAGAAGTAGTCGACGCATCCCTTGACTACAATCTCTTGTTAGGTAGGAGTTGGACCTATGCCATGCAAGCAGTGGTTGCTACAGTTTTCTGAGTCTTATTGTTTCCACATGAGGGCCGGATCGTGACCATTGATCAATTATCCTTCTCCAGACCCGACCCTTCATTGGGGGCATCCACGATCCCAATGATTGAGAATCCCCAACTGGGAATCATCAACGTAGGGGTTAGTTTGTGCACATATTTGATGGGTACTTTCGATTACCCGCCTCCTCAAGGCGATGTCAAGTTAGTATCATACCACCATAAGGTTGATATTTTCCAAGTTTCGTCATTTCGCACGACTTACTTCAACGATCTATGGATTCTTCCTTCCCCATTGACCACGATGGAAGGAACAAGGCACCATGGTATGTCCATACCCTTGTCCGTAGCAGAGGCAGCGTACTCTTTAGTCCAGCAAGCTTCAACTGACACCGATTTGGCTCCTGCACAAGAGTTAGATCTGATCCCAGAGCCTATTTGGGCTCAAGGTTCCCTTGCTGGTACCAATTCATTAGAATTAGTATTTCCCTCAGATGAAGCAATCTTTGAAGCAATGAATAGTCTAGAAAAACCATAGGATGATCTCCATCACAGATCATACTTCCTCCCAGAGTTAAGAACAATCAAAGTAGGGGAATTCACCTTGACTATGACTGGAGATAGGTCTTGTCCTATCAATCCCTTGGCTACACATGAGGTTTATGCCGAGGGTAATATGGAAACTATCGTTGAAACTATACCAATTAATATCTCCAGAACCCCTGGCATCATGGAGAATGTTTTCGTCAGAGATGACTGTTCCCCCGAAGAGATTCAAATCTACACACACTTATTTAAATAATTCCGCGACGTTTTTTCTTGGTCTTATGAAGAAATGCCAGGCATTGATCCAAAAATAGTCGAACATGAAATCACAACTTATCCAGATGCCAAGCCAGTTTGACAGAAGCTTCATCTAGTTGATCCCAGGAAAGCAGTAGCCATTAAGGTTGAAGTTGAGAAACTGCTCAAAGACGGTTTTATCTATCCTATCCATTTGACCCAATGGGTGTCAAATCCTGTGCCAGTCAACAAGAAACAGGGCATGATTCGCATATGTACGAACTTCTGTGATTTGAACAAGGGTTGTCTAAAAGATAATTTTCCCACACCATTCATTGACCAGATAATTGATGAATGTGTAGGCTGCGAGGCCTTTTCTTTCATGGATGGTTTTTCAAAATATAATCAGATACAAGTCAAACCCGAAGACCAACACAAAACTGCATTCATTTGTCCATGGGGTACATTTGCCTATCGTAAGATGCCTTTTGGTCTAAAAAATGCGGGAGATACCTTCCAATGGGCCATGTATTTTGCTTTCCATGATCACAAGAATATAATTGAAGCCTATTTAGATGATTTAGCATCACTATCTCCTCAGAGAAGGGATCATCCCATAGACCTCCAACTTATATTTGAGCTATGTCGCTACTTCCAGATTCTCTTGAATCTAAACAAATGCATCTTTTGCATAACATTAGGACATTTTTTAGGTTTCATAGTGTCAACAACATGGATCATGGTCGATCCTCTCAAGGTGGAGGCAATAGTTCAGTTGCCTCCCCCATGCACAATCCTTCAACTTCAGAGTCTACAGGGAAAGGTGAAATTTTTGAGGCGTTTCATCGCCAACTATGCCAAGATCAAAAAGGGATTTATGCGCTTACTGAAAAAATACATTCCTTTTCATTGGGATGATGACGCTCAATGCTCCTTCGAAGCATTGAAACATGCCCTCACGACTGCCCCTCTGCTTCGACCACCCAATTATAACAAAGATTTCTTATTATACTTGGTTGCAACAGAGTCAACCATCGACATGGTCTTAGTTCAGGAAGATGATTTTCTCTCAGAATATGTGATCTATTACCTGAACTGAGGCCTCGTCGAAACGAAACTCAATTATTCTCATATCGAAAAACTTGCATTGGCAGCAATCCATGCTGTCCAACGGTTCCTTCATTATGTTCTATTTCGCAAGACCACCGTCATTGCCATTGTGAATCCGTTTCAATACGTGTTGACACGATGGGTGATCGATGGAAATATCAGTAGATGGATAGTCGTCCTCCAAAAATTTGACATAGATTTCATTTCAGCGAAATCCAAAAAGTCACTGGTCTTCGCAGAACTTATTTCAGAACTTCCGGTCGAGTCAGGTGATGTTGTGCCCGAAGAATCGCCTATTCGAGGAGATATGTTTTTGATAGAATATTCATACCCCTGGTATGGAGATATTTTTGTTTATCTCCATACTTCGAAGTGCCCCGCCTCTACTTCTCATGATGAACGTCACCGTATACGTCATCAGGCCAATAATTATCTCATCCTTGAGGACACTCTCTATCGTCGAGGTGTAGAGTGTGTTCTTCGTCGATGCCTCACTCATGAAGAAGTGGAAATCCTGCTTAACGATTGCCATACTGGAGCATGTGGTGGTCATTTTTCTGGGTTGGCAACAACCCAAAATATTTTACGAGCCGGTTACTTCTGGCCGAGACTAATCAAATATTGTATCGAATAGGTCAAGAAGTGCCACCCATGTCAGATATTCTCTCGGAAGATGAGGGAACATCTCGCTCCCATGTTTCCTGTCATCACAGTTGGTCCCTTCACCAAGTGGGGGATTGATTACACTACATGCAACCCTCCTTTAGCAAGGGGGCACCGTTATATTATTGTATACATAGACTACTTCATGAAGTGGGTCAAAGCTATGCCAACTTTTAAAGATGATGGAGAGACTGCAACTCTCTTTTTGTTCAACCAGATAATCGCAAGGTTTGGCATCCCGAGAGAGATTGTCACTGACCATGGCAGTCACTTTCAGAAGCAAATGATGACCGAATTAACATCAAATCTTGGGTTGCGGAAAGAACATTCGTCACCCTACTACCCCCAAGAAAATGGTTAGGTGGAAGCTATAAATAAATTTCTTAAGACCATCCTAAAGAGAATGATCAATTCGGCCAAGTCAAATTGGCATTTGATGTTATACTCGACATTATGGTCTTACCGAACGTCTATTAAGACTCAACCGGTTTCTCACCTTTTCAACTCGTTTACAGGCTGGAAGCAGTCTTGGCTATAGAATGTCAAATCTTGTCCCTAAAATTGGTAGTACAGTTACTGCTAGACACTTCTCCACTTGAAGAGTGGTTATTATACCTTGAGCGACTCAATGAGCAACATCGTGATCCGGCCCTGGCCAATGAGGCTCACAAACAAAAAGTCAAGTGTCAGTATGATCAGTTTGTTCATCATCAGATTTTCTATGAAGTCGACCTTGTCCTAGTCTATGACCAAGATAAGGACTCCCTAGGGGCAAGCAAATTCAAACCCATGTGGTTCGAACCTTTCATCACAAAAGAAATTCTAGAAAAGGGCACTTATCGTCTCGTAGAATTTGAGGGAAATTCTTTGGCGGAGCCTAGAAATGGGCTCTACCTCAAGAAGTATTACTCATAGGTAGGTCACCTTAGGTAACGTTTTGTAACGTATGTATAGTCTTTGTACTATTACTTTCTGGTTTCTTTTGGTTTTATGGACATGTCATTTTTGATGTTATCTTTTGTCATTGTGGCAGATGTCAAGTGAATCAGAGGTGTTCGTTGGGTATGCAAACGATGCTAGCTGACACACTCGGAGGATTGCCTCCGTAGCTTGGGTAATTTTTACACCTTAGGGCCAGTTATTATCTTCAGGAGGCATATGTTTAGGTGACACCACAAACAATGTTGCCGAATACATCACAGTTATTGAGTTGCTTCGTGACGCCTTGTCATTTGGTATCTCTCATTTCCAGGTCTATTTAGACGCTCATCTAGTTGTGTCTCAGTTAAATAGAGTCTAGCGTGTTCATGATCCTACTTTACACCAACGATCCCTTAGGGTATGTCTCTTAGAATGAATCTTTGATTATATTACATATTTTCATGTTCCTAGGAGATTAAACCAAGTTACAGATACTCAAGCTAATCAAATCTTAGACTAGCATCTCGCACAAATATAAAAGAAAAAACATACACATAAACATGTAAATACATGTTTAAAGGAAAATATGATCCATAAGACATAAAAAGACATAAAAATCCATATATAATATCAAAATCATCAGAGTACATAGGTGGACGCAAGCGCCTCAAAAATATGACCAGTAATGAGTCATGGGGTTTATGCCCTCAAAAAATATTTACAAGTAGTGCTCTCGACACGTGAAACATACAGAATAACTAAGTTCAGGGCCTGTGGGCCCTGTTGTAATGATCAAAAACATTTTCCAAATGCCGAAAAAGTCGGACCCACGTCCGTGGTGCCCCCACTACATGAGGCTGCATAGATGGTGGCAGATCCTCAATCTCTGCCATGGGGACTGTGCGAGTGAGTGAGGTAAAATTACGCTCGACGCGTCTCAGAACCCTCTCAGCCTCACCGGTTGGAATCTCTCATGCTGCTGCTAGTCCCCCTATGGTGGCGGGTGAGGCCCCTGGCCGAGGATGTCACCTGTTCCTCGCATGATCCATAGGTCGCACTGGTCCCACATCTGCACATAATAGACACATATCTTTCAAATGCTCTGGTATAAAAAAATTGATATATATAAAAAACAACATAAAAATTACATATGTTTAACAAAAAAAAACGATGCAAACTTACGCATCTCTCCTCACTCCTCACCGGGGGGTACTGGTATCTCAGGGTCTCTCGAGAAGTCAATCCCAACATAAGAGTAATCCTCTATGACTGGGATCTATCGCGACAACCAAGCAAAAAAGTTGTCATCAAAGGACTCATTGGTCCTTCCTCCCCCCTGTCGCGGCAACAACACTGCCCATCTGCATATCGCAGGAAGAGAAGACTGATGCCCTTGTACCACCTCTCGAGGAATGAAACTGGGCACTCTTTCAAAGAAGAAAGAGAAAATAATGGTTCCAAAGACAAAGTTCCTCTGAGTTTGCGATCGACAATCTATTAGTTGTCTCTTCATACAGTCCAATAATGTGGTGCTCTAATAAAAAATATGTGCATTTAAGCACTGAACTGCAAAGTTCATTTGTGCATGGGAATCCTGATGCAAAGTGGCAGAACCTGTAATCCGCTCGATAAGAAACACTATCGCCTGTAGTGCTAAGTATGAGATATTACTTATCGGCACTTGTGAGCTCGTCCTATCTATACCCGCCTCACAATAGAGTCCAATCAACTCTGATATGTTGTGAGGCCTCGAGGGAAACATATGGAAGTTGACTAGTTCCCCTTGCCGAGAGAGGCCAGTCAAAAAGTATACGTCCTCGGTCGTTGGTACCAACGACTGCCCCTCCAGCATAAAGGCCTCTGCGTTGGGATTCCAATAATCAACCAAGGCATTCAGTAGCCTAGGTTGTGCTTGCATGAAAGGACATAGGAAGAATTTTAGCAACCCACATTGCCTTAAGGCAACAACAACATTGGGGTCCTCCCCAACCAACACACTAATATCCCCATGCTCTCGTTCCCTCCAGTGAACATACATCCTGCAAAAAATCAAGTTCAGGAGGGTTAACCCTTGCTTTATTAAGTTTTTCCATTAAATAAAGGGTCCACGTGGGCTGTAATGATGACAGTCGCATGTACACGTGTGCAATTTTTCCTCTTCCCGAGTGTACACGTGGGCTGTCATTGAATAACCCGTGTGGACCTAGGGCCGACCTTTTGAGGGTCGATGCCCCCCCAAAACTTGAAACTAAAAGAATAAAGAGAGATTTAAATTGCAAGAGGAGAGAGTTTATTCTTACTTAGTCCAAGCAAATGGTCGTTTCATCCACCGAAGCTCCCAGAATCAATTCTTTTCACAAAAGGGGCAGTTTTGGCTTTTAGTCAATTTCTGAATTAACAATGGTGATAATGAGCTACCAACTTCTATTTATAGAGGTTTTTGGCCCTTTTTTTTCAATTTTCGGCCCTTTTGTCATTTTTTCTCAACTAAAAATCGTTTAAGATGGTTCATGAGTTTTCTTTGGATTATCCCGGTAAGTATTACTTTGGGTATTTGGAATTTTTTTTGAGATTTGGGCGTTTTGATGGTCCTTTGGTAAAAAGTCATTTTTTTCCCAACTCATTGCATTTAATTCTAGATTCCACTACCACTTTCTTCATCTCATTGTCTTTTCCTCTTTTCCATAGGATCGATCCCACCGAGTTGCGACACAGAACCCTCATCACTATTTTAGAAGTTTCGTAATTTGGTGGTAGAGCCTACCATAACATGGATGCCCTAGGTAGATCCTGGTTGCATGACGGTGTCCATGCTATCACTAACGACTATAGGCTTAGGAGTCCTCTTTAGCTTTTCCCTGATTACGAGTTTGGGCCTCATTTGTATGATTCCTTATCACTTTTGAACTCACCCTCGGAACTCCCACAATATAACGGGTCTTCTTTTAATCCCTTTGCAGACCCTCTAAACATGAAAAGATTGTCGAGTGATCTTGTGGCCTTTCATGCTCGTTAAATTGAAATTTGAAGTCACGTCTATCCGACGGTAGTTTACCCCTTTTTTAGTCGAGACGGTCAACTATATGAACAAAGGTATACTCTAAAGTCCTTGGATCTCTAGAAGAGTATCCTCAGGTATAATTTTAACCCTTTTTTGGGCCTAAGGGACTAAATTTATGAAAAAGGAACCCTGACAGAGTCCATAGTTAAGCTCTTTTCAGACTCCCTAAAATTGAAAAGATCGTCGAGTGACCTTATTCTTTCACACTTGTTAAAATGGTTCAGAAGAACATTCCTGACGGAGTCCATAGTTAATCTTTTTTCAGACTCCTTAAAAATGAAAAAATTGTCGAGTGATCTTGTCTTTATCAAACTCGTTAAAATGGTTTTGAATAGATGTCTTGTTGGTGCTATTTTAACCCTTTTTTGAACCAACTAGACTACCTTTGAAAAAGGTACCCCATTGGAGTCTCCTTTTACGTTTTTTCAGACTCTCTAAATATGAAAAATTGCCGAGCTTACCTTCTCTAGTCTCGTTAAAATTACATCGAAGGGCGTTACCATTGTGTGTCTTATTGATCGCATTTGCATACCTGCGTCTTTGGTCTAATGTCGGCTCCATGTTGCTCTCAACTGAACCACCTGAAGCACACCTTATACGCAAGCCCTGTAGCACCTTGCCTCTGCGTCTTGAAACCTTTGGCCCTAGGAGGGATTTTTGTCGAGTGTCCTTGCTTTGAACATCAGTCTTGTCCTTGCGCCTCGATATAGTATGTTTGCGACAGTCCCTCCTCCTTTGTAACATAGCATTCTTTTATTCTTTTTCCAAAATTATTGAAAAAGACAAAAAAATCAAATATACCCCAAAAAGAGGAAGGGAAAAGTATTTTCTTTGTATTGGCAACACAATGAGTCGCCCTTGGATAAAGCACATCCTTTCGTTGATTCGTCAAGACCTGGGATTTAATATGACCTTAGGAAGTTGTTCCCGCTACATTGAGCTGTGTCCTCCTTCGTTTGGTTATTCTTCCAGACATATGGAGAGTTTGCATTGCCTCCTGCTTCATGAACTTATGTTAATGCCATACTACCTGAGTCTCATCATTTGTCGTGCTATTGTCCAAGGGAATTTTTTCCAAGACTAAGTCGGCCCCTCTATAGTTTGTCTCTTTCCCTCATGCTTGGCCATCCTGAAATTCCAATCAAGTCTTTGTTTGAAATCAATGAAGCCTTCAGGCTGATCATCAAGATTCTCTAGTCCATGTCTGACGAGCCGTCGAAGACCTCTGGGTAGTGAATTCGTACACTCATATTACACTCCTACCCGCGTTTTGAAGATTTTTAAGTTGTTGCTTGAGCTCTGAAGACCTCATCTCCAGCCATCAGGCCTTATCAGCTTCTAGAATATGGATACTATACCATGTATATCTTTTTTATTTTGAGATGTAGATCCGCTGTGTATTGCTTGTGGCTACACTTTATATAGTTATATGACATGGATCTACAGTGTATTTGATTGGTATCCATGATTTTATTTCATCCCGAGCATGGGTATGCCCACCTTGGTGAGACAATTGTTATTTTTCATATGGCACCTCCCGATTTCTAGTCCTTGGGCTCACTTGTTTGGAACGTTAGTGAAGATTGATAATGTATTTCGGCCATCAGATGCTCTTCTGACCTCACACATTAGGGGGCATCTATTATAACCCTAAATTTCACCAGACATACTTACCTAGAATCAGGCCAACTTAGACTCTTTCTTTTCCAAAACACTACTGAACAACTCTTCTTAAAAACCCCCTTTATAAAGTCTCATGCGCCCTGCTCCATTACTACATGCGTGTACACGCTAGCTTCTCCAATAAAGCCCATGTGTACCTACAAAAGCACGGAAAAAGGAAAGTTGCTGACAGAATGCACAGCTTTGGGAAATTTAACTAAACCTTTCGGCCATGCATGGCCGGTCATTCGACCAAATACCTAGCTCCTTCTAGCCTATAGAAGAAGGGGTAAGGGTCCCATTTGAAAGGAGGAAAATAATAGTAAAGAGACTATACCCAATTGAGCATTCCCCTTGTCCCAACCTTTAGCCATCCTTGTGAAAAGAGAAGTATAGAGAAAAGCAGTTGGAGGACAGTTGAAGAGGATCCTAGCACTAGTTTCGAGGAGCAGTGTCAACCACATATTGTAAGTTTAATATTGTGAAGATTAATACAAAAAGGAATACTTTTTCCGTCCCGCCATATCACGTGTTCAAGTTGAATGTTTATTTTATGATATTGTCACAACTAACCCAACAATTAGTATATGAAATGCATGTTCGCAACTTTTTGTTTGTTCATGTGTGAATGCATGTCAGCTTTGGGAGGAGGCTTGCAATTGAAGAGCGAGTGAAAGAAAATGGATTGACATCAAACGAAGGACTTAAGGTAGAGTTACTTAATCTCATTTACACCTTTGTATTGCATGAATGTGGGGTTTTGTGTTGGGAGAATAGGAAAGAGTAGAGGCCTTTGAAATGGTCATTTTCTGCATGCATGATTAGAGCCCTTAAATGCTAAGTCCGTAGGAGGGATTCCCACCCACAAAAATTTCCTGGCCATTGATCGCTAGGAGGGGTGTGTGTCGATAGATCAGAATCTCCGGGTGAATGCACTTCGAAAGAAACGAGAGTGTAGAAGTTTGAAACTTCTGAAGCCTGAAGAGCCGAAGAGCCAAAGTGGATCTCGTCCATTGGTCGACAGGAGACATGTTTCATTAGACCGGAGATTTTAGGAAAAAAACTTCGAGAGTTTTAGTTGAGAGTTGAAAATCCCAAAGCCTGGAGAGTCGGAGACCCGAAGTGAATATGGACCATAGATCCATAAGGGCACGTGGTGACAGATTGTGGATTCCCGGTGGAAGAACTCTGGGAGAACGCAAAGGAGAAGAGTTTGAAAGAACTAAAGTTATGAAATAGAATCTCAACCATTGATCAGGAAGGGAGCTAAATTCCATAGATCTCGTCTTTCTTGAAAAGTTTCTAAGTCCCGAAGAGGAACAGGTCCATTGATTTTGGGAGGATGCATGGAAAATGATCTACCACTTTGGGAGAAATCACTTCGAAAGAAAGAGAGTTTATTGAACAAGAAATCCCAAAGGTCGGAGACTCGGATTTCATGTGAACTGCCCGATTGAGAGGGACAAGTGTCAGTAGATATTCCACTCCGGGAGATAGACACTGCAGAGAAAACAAGGTTTGAGAGTTGAAAACTCTGAATGTCGAAGTCCCGAAGAAAATCACGTCCATTGATTTAAAAAGGGGAAGATCTGAGCCATCATTTCAGGAGTACCATCAAGATCATGAGATCAAAGGTCTCATTGCATTGTGGATATTGAAGGTGCGCTAACTTTAAAATGTTGAGGGTGGGACGCAATCCAGACCACGGTTTTGGAGAAAGGACACGTGGAGGCTTGGGATGAATTCTGGGGAGAAAAGTAGTTTGGTTTCAAACCACCCTTGGCCGCGCCTGCAATCACATGGTTACATGAGGTTATCACCCAAGGTCATATCAAGAAAGGGGCTTATCAGAAAAGGAGCTAGCACCCAGACTCTAATATTTTGCAGGTTCGAAGAGGAGGGTCACGAGTACCTTTAGACCCACACCAGGAAACTGAAAGGGTTTGCATCTAATTAAAGAACAAGACCATCAAGGTCTCGGAGAGTCGTTTGGCTCCAGAATCAGAGATCCTTGACCAGGAGGTCAGAATGGTTCCCTGACTTTCCAAGTTAGAAACCATGGATGGAGAATCTGTCCATTAAGAAAACAATTTTTTTTTATGCCCCGTCATGGGTGTGTTACACGAGTCTATTTCCAACTTCTGTGTGTAGAATCCATAACTAGTCGATACACATATGCAATCCTACACACTTCTTCATTTCTTACAACTATATATTCAACACTTTTTCATTCTACACATGTGTATCCCCTCAAAGATGAGACTTATTCTATTTTCAAGAATTTTTTGGAGAATTCAAACAACTCACCGCACTAGTGGTGGTGATGGATGTGTACAATATTAAGCATATCAATCTCTGCATAAGCCTCTATAGAATTCACTAAATCTGTTAGCATGGATCAAAGTCATTTTAAATTTAGTTCATATTTAATTATATAGTGAAATATATAGCATACACCTTACAACCTAGTACCTACACCTGTGGAAGCTATAGCAAAGTTTTTCAATAATATGGAGGTGTACAATAATAAGCTATCAACCTCTACATAAGCCTCTCTAAAACACACTATCTTTGTTACCATGGTCACAAGACTTTCAAATTTAGTTCATATCTAATTATATAGTGAAATTTATATCCTACACCTTACAACTTAGTATCTACACCTATGGAAGTTGTAGCTTATACTTGTGAAAGCTACAACCTAAATCAACCTAGACTCTAGAGGGTGTTTTTATTTAACTCGTACCATATTTCCTTATCTTACATATGTGTATGAAGAATCGAGTTGTTTTACATTATCAACCGTAAAAGAAAAAATCCTAAATTTGTTTATCCTTATATTTATTTGAATTTATATTGCTCGTCATTTTGATCATACCAGAGTCTTCCTTCATTATCTAGCAACACTTTTACTATATAGTATCTTCTATACATAATAATAGAATTTGACAACAACATAACCCATATACTCATCTCTCAAAATTCTGTCACAATTCCATTTATGTGTCTGCACTCTATAGCTAAGTCTTTGGCCAGAAAAATTTGTCATAGTAAAGGTATAAAATTAATAATTTACTTAAAAATAAAATTAATTATTTTATTTCTATTGCAATTCCAACAACTTTTCACGTACACCAATTTTAAATTCCTTAAAAAAGAATTAAATTAATAAAGATGGTTGCAATGAGTATAGCAAAAGAATACCCTCAAGAAAGACCCTAGATCTTTGTTATGGCAGTATGTGGAAATCCTCAAAAAATCTCTCAGGGGTGGTTTGTACAAATGAAGCCGAGAATGAAAAAAAAATCATGGGAAGAGAAGCTTACTATATTTTTAGCATGAGAAGACATACAAAAAGACGAGTAGTTTTCAGTTTGTTTTTGTATGTGAGAGTGGTATGTATAGTGTTGGCATCTCACACTATGCATTGCGCTAATTATCAAACACTTGCATCCTTCATCACTAGAAACAAGTACGACATAAGAGTTGTTGCAACACTTTCAGGTCAACTATTGCGACACCATCAACCTTGTCAGGTTGTTTCTACAACACACTTTCTAGTTGTTGCAACATGATTTTTGATAGCTACAACACCAGTTGTTACAACACGATTTTTGGTTGCTACAACACCAGTTTCTGCAACACTAGTTTTTGCAACACTAGTTTTTGCAACACGACTCTCATTTGGCAACAACACCAGTTGTTGTAACACCCTATGAATAGATGTTTCAAAACCATTCAATGTTGTTTCTGCAACATCAAGTAGCCACGACCCCCATCTGGGAAGTCGTGATCGATGAGTTGGTTTCCTCCCTATTCGATGAGGGAAAAAAGGATACCTCCCTATTCCTTTTACTTTTGGCCATTATGTACTTCCCAAGCCATTGAGAACATGTTGTGCAATCATAAGGGTGAGGCTATGTTAGATATCAATGTACATGGAGAGGCAATATTAGATATAAGTGTAGATGCAAATAATTTGGCAATATGGCATTTTGGGCAACCAAGCATTTGTAAAATTATTTTTGAATAAGTATCAGTTAGTACGTTGGGAAGGCCCACCATGTAAGTCAATAATTCTCAACAAGTTGGTCTAGGGATTGTATTTCCATGTTGTCTTTGTGTTTGGGTAGAGATAATAATGAATCAACTAAAGCCCGTATCTTTTCAATTATGTCCAAAAAACATAACATGTCATAATAAATTATGTTTCAAATATTATACACACTTAGTCTATTTGATGTTTCATACTTAGTCTATTTAATGTTATTATAGATGTAATACCCCAAGGCCAAGCCCTTGTGAAATGTGATGATGTTTATAGGCTAGTGAGCCAAGTAATTATAAGTTGGTAGTATTATGTGTTTATTAGGCCAAAGAGCCTAGATGCTAAGGTCAATGGGCCTAATTTTTGTATATGTAATTATGCAGATTATTAATAAAATGCGTCGTTGTGTGTAGACCAACCACAAAGAAAGAGTTATGGGGGACTAAGCTCCACTGGGTAGGGAAAGGAATGGGGCTGAGAGGATAGGAAGGAGGGGCTAAGCTTGAGGTCTTAACCCAAGGTAATATTATAATGTATTCCTGAAAAGTACTAAAGTTGCGAAAATAAACCCAGTTATCCAAAGTTCCTTGGAGGAGAGGAACAAACTCCAAGTAGAGAGGAGCGTGCTCCTGGAGAGCCAAGTGTCACCCAGGACGCATGCAAATTTATGTGGGAAGTTCCACCTTTTTTGGGTTCACGAACCATTCTGGCCACCTTCCTGAGTAGTTTTATCTCATCATTGCAGCTCTCTCATGATTCTGCAAGCTAACCATTCTCACCATTTTTCTTACTCGCTCTCAACATTCTGACCAGTTTGGCCATTTAGTTTCCCACGAGTTCATCCTCATCATGTTGGCCATTCCTTGTGTTTTTCATGCACACACTGAATAAGTATGCAACCAAATTCATTTATGCCTTTATGAACCTCTGTAAATTATTGAGTCGCCCCTTGCCTTACCCGATTTTGATGCTTGTGGATTGAAGAGGTAGGTTTTCAGGCCCGTGGTTGAAGAAGAAAGTTGTCAGGCCTGTGAGAAACTCTCTCTAGGTGAGAGAGTTTGTTGGGAAGTGATTTCTCCTGGAGGGAGTCTAGTACCATCTACAGAGCTCTGAGAATTCTTGATTTGTCCTGTTGCTGAAGCCTTGGAAGGGAACTGGAGCAACTGATGGACTGTGCAACAGTGAAGGTGCATACTCCCGGGGTGGGACATGCATGTGGGGAATGAGAGTCCGTGAGAAGTGTGCGTAAGTAGGCTCCTTAGAGAGAATCCTTCCAGTTGCACAGTGCAGTTCCCGTAGCCTCAGCCTAGGTCTAGGATTCCTTTGCCCTGGCTGGAGTTTAGTCCCAGCTCGGGGGTGACCCACTACTGAGTGTGATGAGAAGCATGGTCTAAGGTTGGGAGGTTCATGGAAGGTTTGCATGCAGTTGGTGGTCACCTATTGAAAGATAAGTACCAAATCTCTATTGATTGTATGTGGTGTAATTGTACATGCTTTATAACTTGATGAGTAATGCCTAGATATATCATATATGTTGTATGTGTAGGCTTACTGTTAATTCCACATTAATATGTGTATGGTTAGAATATGTTGTCTATATGCATATAGTGTCATAATTTTTTAATGTTATTTTTGCATGAATAAGTAGCATGAACAAAATGTTGTAATTGTTAATTGTGTTAGATATGCATGCATATAAATTTACAAAATGGAATCAGAGCTAAGAGAGACGTCCTGAAGTGGCGTTGCCCAGCTTGTTGGTGGTTGGGGATGTCACAAAATGGTATCAAAGCCATGGTTTCAACACTGAGCTTGGATGGGCCATCTTAGTGGAAGATGAAGTAAAAGTTCTGAAAAAGAATTGTTTTCGAAATGGACAAAACCCAAGTTCAAAGCCCATGGTTTCTACCCAGAATCTGGATGGTCCACAAACACAAAATTCAACGAATAAAGTCTAGATAATTTTAAGGTACAGAGTGCCAGAAGGGCGGTTAAAGAACACTTGGAATATGCTCGAAAACATAGGAGGTGTAACAATTTTACGAAATGGCCACAGAGAAATAAATCACAACCTTCATGGTGTTGGGCCATTAGATCTTGTCGAGAGAAAGATAAGTCGTCAGATCAAGCGAAGATTAAGTCACGACCATCAGATCTAGATAAAGGTGCATGAGAATTAACCCCTAAGTACTTCGGAATTCGCGACTTCGGCGAATTTTATGTGTGATAGAGAAGAAAGGGTCGAAGCCTGAAGTTCCAAAGTACCGAAGAGGATATACACTGTAGATCCGGAGGGGGGAGTGTTTACCGTTGGATTTGACCAAGGATGGATCAAAACTGTAAGAATAAGCTAAGAGTGGAAGGTAAGAAAGTTCAGGAATTTAGTGTTCAAGAGAAACAGGGTATGCTAAGGTGAAATCTCCCGAAGCCCGAAGTCCCGAAGTGATGTGGCCTGCTAACATCACTAGGAATGATGTGGAAACATGGGATGTGTGCCACGTTTCAGTGAGTTAAGAAACTTTATATGATAGAAATGCAGTTAGAGTGTGACATATGTATCCCGTTTGATTGGGTCACGTGTCGACTTCATGTGTCCTTCCACGTGGCGCTCCTGGTGATGGCACAAGGCAGTTAAACTTGGTGAAGAATTTAGCTGGATCGGGCCCACATTAACTTTGATCACAATCTATCAATATCGATGGGCAGGCGACATTGCGGAGATTGAAGTTGCACGACAGATAATTCTATAGGGCGATCTCACAATCCAAACCACGATTTTCCAGAAGGGGTACATGTTAGTGTGGGGACATTTTCAGAATGATCAACGGGTTACTCCAAAACTGCCAACCCATGTCCCTACAATTTGAAAAAGTATAAATTTTGATGTGACATTTTTGGTATTTATTAGTTCAATAAAAAAAACCATGGGCCCCAGTGGATGCATGGCGCTAGATCATGAAGTTTAGAGACTTGACACTCCAGAAGAAATGGCTCATGATGGAATGGGAGGAAGAAACCCCCAAAGTTCTATAACGCCAAAGTAAAGTGACGTGATGACATCACCGAGGTGACATGGAGGTATGAAGAGACTCACGGTTCGAGAGTTTTGGGATGTGCAAAGGTGAAATCCTCTGAAGTCCCATAGCCCTGAAGCTATGAAGTCCCGAAGCCCCAAAGCCTAGAGTTCCATAGCGAGTATCAACCATTGGATGCTAGGTGACGTGGAACGTTGATCCGACCTACTTCGAGAGTTATCCAATCTGACACTCAGAGATATTTGTTGTGATAGGATTTGGAATCTGCTAAAGCCCAGAGCTCGAAGTTTCAGAGCTTTGGATAAGCTCCCAAATCATAAGCACTGGGTCACAATCGTGGTCACATGTGAACCAAGGGCTAAAGAAAAAGGGGCTAGCACCCGAATGTTTTTTGCAAAACATAACTGGGCTTAGACATTGAAGCCCGAGGGGTTCTTGAATGACAAAGACCTACATAAAATGGAATCTGATATTGTTTTTGTTGAATCAGATTGGTTTATTCTGGAAAATTATTAAAGTCCAATAGTTTGACAAAACTCGGTTGACTGTAGATTTCGCAGAGTTAACAATTGTCAGAACCGAACTGAATTGTTGCATAGTGCAGAGAAACAGGGAAGGCATAGGGTGATTACAATTCGGAAAATGAAGTTAGAGGAATGAATGTCCATTTAGGAGTTGAAGGATTGAACTCCAATGGGCATGGAGAAGAGATAGTTAAATAAGGAAACACGATGAAAATCATTGAAAAGTTGCAGAAAGATGTCCAAAATCACCGAGTAGATAAGAAAAATCTCATGAAAGCCAGGGAGAAATAGGGAGAATTCAACATAAAGTTGATGCAGAGCCTGGAAAGAATAGAAAAGAAATTGGATAAGGAGAGTGGCTCAATAAAATCAGGGAGTCATAGAAGAAAAAAAAGTGATAGAAGACATCGCCAACACTCCCTGAGGCATTCCAATAAGAGAGCACACAATAGCTCAAGTCCATCCCATGTTAGGAAGAATAAGAAGTCCTTGGAGGATGAGCTACAAGGGGAAATGAACAAAATCAAAGCTCCTACATTTGATGGTGAGCACAAGAAGGATGAATATGCAGAGACATGGTTGATGGGCATGAGAAGGTATTTTCAATTGCATAATTGTTCTTCTCATGCAAAAGAAAGAATTGCCATATACCAACTTAGAGGAAAATCATCCATGTGGTGGGATTATTTGGTGCAAGTACAACACCTTATGGAGAAAAATGTGACTTGGAAGGATTTCAAGAGGCATTTTGAGAAGAAATACCTTATCAAGAGGTATTATGACAAAAAGATGAAATATTTATTTGAACTTAAACTGGGCAGCATGGCTATTGATGAATATGAAAGGAGATTCTTAGAGATTTTGAAGTATGTCTCCTTCATCAAGGATGAGACAGTGAGGATTCAGAGGTACCTGAGTGGGCTGCAATATTTCATCAATGATAAAATCCAATATGATGACCCCAAGACTCTGGAAGAAATGATAAGGAGAGAGAAATGCTTATATGATCAGCAAAAAGGAAAGCCTACTTTCTATAAGGCTTGGGAGTAAAAGAAAAAGTTCAAAAAGGAACAAAGGAAGAAGGGAAACAAGCCTCCATTTTTCAGAAACAGTCCTCAAGGAAAACCATCTTTTAGAGAGCATAGAATGGCTGAGGTAGGAAAGAAAATCTCAAGGTAGGAACCCATTCAATGTTGGGGCTATAAAGGAGACCACAAGTATAGAGCTTGTCCTCACAAAAGTGACAAGGTAAGAGATATCCACAATGTACATAAAGAAAAAATAGTGGAGGACATGGGCATAAGAGTACCAAGGATCTATGAAGCCCTCAAAAACAAGAAAGATGAGTTTCAATCACACGTGATTGAAGTTGAAGGTATGATCAATAACCATGCCTTTACTATTTTAATTGATTCAGGGGCTAGTCATAGCTATATAGACCCTAAGGTAGTGGAAAGATTTATTTTTCCAAGAAGAAAGCATGAGAAATCTTGGTTGGTATAGCTAGCTACAGGAGCCAAAAGGAAAGTTGTTGAGTTGGTTAAATCATGTCCACTGGGCATGAACAAACTGTGTACCAATGAATATTTGAACATATTTTTGTTGGGATCATATGATTGCTTAATTGGTATGGATTGGTTGGACCAACACTATTCCATATTAGACTGCCATAACAAGGCATTCACTTGCATGGATGAGGAAGGAAATCAAAAAACAGTCCAAGGAATTCCCAGGGCAGTTACTATCCGAGAAATCTCAGCAATGCAGCTGAAGAAGTGTTACAGGAAAGGTTGTCAAATATTTGCAGCCCATATGGAGGATTCATCTAAGGATAAGGTGCCAAATCTGGAGGATCATGCAGTCCTAGAATATTTTGAGGATTTTTTCAAGGAGGTACCAGGACTACCTCCAAAGAGAGATATTGATTTCTATATTAATTGGATGCCTGGAGAAATTCTAGTATCAAAGACTCCTTACAGAATGAGTACACCAGAGCTAAAGGAATTGCAAATGCAGCTTGAAGAACTTCTAAAGAAGGGGTATATACACCCAAGTGTGTCACCTTGGGGTTCCCTAGTCTTGTTCGTGAAGAAGAAATATGGGACATTGATATTATGGATCAACTTCAGACAGATGAACAAAGTAACTATAAAGAACATGTATCCTCTGCCAAGGATTGATGATCTCTTTGATCAATTGAAGGATGCAAAGATATTTTAAAAGACAGATCTCAGGTCAGGATACCACCAGGTACGGATTAAAGAGGAAGATATCAGCAATACTGCCTTCAGGACAAGGTATGGTCATTATGAGTTCACAGTGGTGCCATTTGGGTTATCAAATGCACCCATTGTTTTCATGTGCTTAATGAATAGTGTTTCCCGGGAATATTTAGACAATTTTGTCATTGTTTTTCTAGATGACATTCTTGTATATTCCAAGTTGGGAGAAGAGCATGAGCATCATTTGAGGATGGTGCTACAAGTGCTAAGAGAACATCAGAGGTATGCCAAATTCAGCAAGTACTCATTTTATCAAAACACAATTCACTATTTGGGGCATATCATATCTAAAGAAGGGATAGCAGTGGACCTTGAAATGATTGAGGCCATTAAAGGGTGGAAAACACCTAAGAATGTGACAGAAGTCAAATCCTTCATGGGTCTAGCTGGCTACTACAAAAGGTTCATTGTAGGGTTTTCGAGAATAGCTCACCCCATCACTTCCTTGTAAAGGAAGGGGAAGAATTTTCAATGGACAGAAGAATGTGAAAAGAGTTTCAAGCAATTGAAGCAGATGTTAACCGGTGCTCCAATTATGAATATCGCAGATCCAAATGAATATTTTGTGGTTTGCATAGATGCATGCAAAGAAGGATTGGGTGGAGTCCTTAGCTAGAATGGGTTTGTGATATGTTTTGAGTCTAGAAAATTGAAAGGGCATGAAAGGATCTATGCCACTCATGATTTGGAATTGGAAGCCATAGTACACACTTTGAAGAAGTGGAGGCATGACCTCATGGGAAAGATGTTTGAGCTAAGGACAGACCATAATGGTTTGAAATATTTGTTTGATCAACCTACTTTGAATGCTAGGAAGAGTAATGGTTGGAATTCCTCTGTGAGTATGAATTTGATATCAAGCACATCAAAGGAAATGAGAACAAAGTGGCTTATGCACTCAGTAGGAGAGTGCATGAACTTCATGCTACAACCATTAGCATGTATCAGACGGATATCAAAATAAGAATTTATGAAGCTGCAAAAGAAGATTTGCAGTACATGGAATTGGTAACAAAATTGCAGCAAGGTAAAATGCAACAAAAGGTTGAGGATTATGAATTGGGATTTGATGGAATCCTTCTGTACATAAACAAAGTCTATGTACACAAATATTCTTAATTGAGGAGTGTGATTTTAAAATAAATGCATAATGTGCCTTATGCAGGACACACAAGATATCAGAAAATAGTTTCAGTAGTGAAGAGCCAATATTATTGGCTCGACATGAAGAGGTAGATTTCTTAATACATAGCTAAATTCTTGCAATGTCAAAGGGTCAAGGCTGAGCATAGATACCTAGTTGGGTTACTACAACCATTACCCATTCCTAAGTGGAAATGGGAAGTGGTGACAATGGATTTCATCACAGGATTTCCCAGAACAAGCATGCAACATGATGCAATCGTGGTGGTGGTGGACAAGCTTATTAACACTGCCCATTTCATTTATATGAAGACTACTCATAAGGAAAATAATGTTGCTGATATTTATATGAGTGAATTAACATGGTTGCATGGCATACCCAAGACAATTGTGTCTGATAGAGACCCAAGGTTTACATCAAAGTTCTGGAAGGGGTTATTCAAAGGATTCAGAATAGATCTGAACTTCAACACTGCTTATCATCTTGAGTCTGATGGGAAGACATAAAGGGTGAACCAAGTTATAGAGGACATGCTAAGGATTTATATGATGGACAAACCATTTAAATGGGAGGATTATTTACACTTGGTAGAATTTTCCTACAACAATGGGTATCAAGCATCACTAAAGATGAGCCCATTTGAAGCACTTTATGGAAGTAAGTGAAACACCCTAGTAAGATAGGATAACCTAGCTGATAGGGAAGTGGTTGGGCCAGAATTTCTCAAGGTAATGGAAGAACAAATGCTGAAGATTAAACATAATTTGAAGGCTGCCCAAGGCAGGCAAAAAAGTTATGATGATAAGAACAAAACTCACAGGGAATTTAAAGTAGGGGATCATGTATTCTTGGGAGTGAAGGCCAACAAAATCTCCCTAAAGTTGGGAAACTATTCAAAGTTGGAAGCTTGATATTGTGGGCCGTTTGAAATCCTAGAGAGGATTGGTCCAGTAGCATATAGGCTTGCATTTCCTCATGCATGTCTATACATAATGTATTCATGTGTCATTGCTTAAGAAATATGTACCTAATTCTAATCATGTTATTGATTGGAATGTGGTTCAGGTGGAACAGGAAATCACTTTTCAGGTGCATCTGGTGTGTATACTGGATCGGAAAAGCAAGCAGCTCCAGAATCGAGCTATAGGGCTTGTAAAAGTTCAGTGGACCTGGTACGGTCCTCAGGACGCAACATGGGAGCATGACGATGCTATGCGGGTAGAGCACCTGCATATTTTTGAAGATTTTGAAAATGTTGTTGATATTATGTAAATGAGTTGCATTGAGGATAGTGAAAAAATAAGGGGAGGGGATTGTAATACCCCAAGGCCAATCCCCTATGAAATTTGATGATTTTTGTAAGCTAGTGAGCCAAGTAATTATAAGATGGTAGGATTATGTGTTTATTAGGCCAAAGAGCGTAGATGCTAAGTTGAGTGGGCCTGATTTTTGTATATGTAATTATGCAGATTATTAATAAAATGTGTCATTGCGTGTAGACCGACCACAAATAAAGAGTTATGGGGGAATAATATCCACTGGGTAGGGAAAGGAATGGGGTTGAGAGGCTAGGAAATAAGGGCTAAGTTTGAGGGCTTAACCCAAGGGAATATTATAATGTATTCCTGAAAAGTAATAAAGTTAGGAAAATAAACCCAATTATCTTAAGTTCCTTGGGGGAGAGGAACAAATTCCAAGTGGAGAGGAGAGTGCTCCTAGAGATCCAAGTGTTGCCCAGGATGCATGCATATTTATGTGGGAAGCTCCACCTTTATTGGGTTCACGAACCATTCTAGCCACCTTCCTGAGTAGTTCACTCTGACCATTGCAACTCTCTCACGATTCTGCAAGATAACCATTCTCACTGTTTTCCTTGCTTACTCTCAACATTCTGACTAGTCTGGCCATTTAGTTTCCCACAAGTTCATCCTCAACATGTTGGCCATACCTTGTGCAGTTCATGCACACACTGGATAAGTATGAAGCCATAGTCATTTCCTCCTTTGTGAACCTTTGTAAATTGTTGATTCATCCCCTTGCCTTACCCGATTTTGATGGTTGTGGATTGAAGAGGCGGGTTTTCAGGCCCATGGTTGAAAAATCAGGTTGTCAGGCCTATGAGAAACTCTCTACAGGTGAGAGAGTCTATTGGGAAGTGATTTCTCCTAGAGGGAGTCCAATACCGGCTACGTATCTCTGATAATTCCCGACCCAACATGTTTTTGAAGCCCTAGAAGGGAAGTGGAGTAGCCGATGGACTGTGGAACTATGAAGGTGCATATTCCCAGGGTAGGATAGGCATGTGGGGAATGAGAGTCCATGAGTAGTGGGCGTAAGTAGGCTCCTTGTAGATAATCCTTCCATTTGCACAGTGCAGTTCCTGTAGCCTCAACATAGGTCTAGGATTCCTTTTCCCTGGGTGGAGTTTAGTCCCATCTCGGGGGTGACCCACTGCTAAGCGTCATGAGCAATGTGGTCTAAGGTTGGGAGGTTCGTGGAAGGTTTGCATGTATTTGTTGGTCATCTATTGAAATATAAGTACCACATATGTGTTGATTATATGTGGTGTAATTGTACATGTTTTATAACTTGAGGAGTAATGCCTAGATATATCATATATGTTGTATGTGTAGGCTTATTGTTAATTCCGCATTAATATGTGTATGGTTAGAATATTTCGTCTATATGCATATAGTGTCAGAATTTTTTAATTTTATTTCCGCATGAATAAGTAGCATGAACAAAATGTTGTAACTGTTAATTGTGTTAGATATGCATGCATATAAATTTACAAAATGGTATCAGAGCTAAGAGAGACGTCCTAAAGTGGCATTTCCCAGCCTGTTGGTGGATGGGGACATTACAAAATGGTATTAGAGCTAAGAGATATGTCCTAAAGTGGCATTTCCTGTCTTGTTGGTGGTTGGGGATGTTACAAAAGACCAAACCAATAATTTTGAAAAGACAGATTCTACTGAAAACCTAATACGGACCCAATACATAAAAGAAATACAATACTAATTTTAGTATAAAAGAGTCTAGACTTAGTGATTCTTTCAAAAGTGACATGGAGTCCACTACTTATGACAATGTGATTCATTTGATTCAATGGTCCTCAAATGTATGAATTTACCATCATACAGTTCTCTACCACATGCAACCCTATTGTTATTATTTTCTTGTAATTATTTAATTCTTCAACAATTTTGATGTTTATGCCTTTGGTGGCCCCTGAGTGATACATGAAGTGTTAAAAAAGAAACAAAATATTTATGAATGGAGGAAAACATTGATTCAGTAGAATGCAATTAGCTTCTTTTTTGGTAAGCTAACTAAACTATATTAAAATATTACTGGAAAATATACATTTTTTTTTGTTGTTGGCCTGCTACATGGGAAACCAAATTAGTAGCAGAACATTTGTTTCTTTAGGATTACTTCCCAAGGTTGATAAAAAAAAAAAAACCTTTGAGATTTAAACTTTTGTTACAAATATTGTCAGCCTTAGGGACTATTTGTCTAGTATCTATTAGATGTTTTGTAAGTTGTCTACAAAAACTATGAAGAAAACAAACATCCAAGTGATTAATCATGGGAGATTAAACAATAGGGGAGGGGACCTTGTCCCCTAGCACCTGATGAGTTTATTCATTGGGGTATGTTGTCCTCACTTCTAGAATGGATAATTTCATGTCTAATTCCTTTATTTTCAACTTTATGTATTCCAACTACAAGCATAATTCATTTAAGGTTGCATGTTTATCTCTCAGTTCTCTTCACAATAGTTCCTTCATATGTTAATATAAATCAATGGTTCTATAGTAATTTGTATCCATTGAATGGGAAGAACTAGTGTCTAGGATTCAAGAAACCATTTATAAATATACTTCACCATCCAGGGTCATATTTCTTTCCAGTCAAACATATTCTTCCAAAATGTCCAAGGCATTCCTAGTTTCCAGAGGGGTATGAGCAGTGAAATACTCAACTACCATTATTACTTCCTACTGAGTTCATGGGAGTGGAATAATTGGATGCAGGTTCCTTCCTCTTCTTCTAGTTCTTACTCTGGTCATTGCTTCATTCCAATCGTCAATGTCACCACTGAGCCAATATGGAGAGATCCTTGCATGTATGTGCCAACCACTCTAATCAATGATCCTCAATCAAAAACCAAACTCTCGGAGAGAACCATCCACATGTATGAGACGATCAATATTTTTTTCATATTTATGGATGAGTGACCTTGTGTTTTTTCCCAAATAACTTCCTTCCATTTTAATTTCTTCCATTTTAATTCCATAGCCCCTAAGCTGCGTACCCTTGAAATTAACTAGGATTGAATTATAGTGTGTCTTGTATCGAGCTACAATTAGTTGCAATTTCTTTGATTTAATATGGAGAGATGTCATTTCCATGTTAGCATGTGTGCAACAAGATCCAAGTTGGTGTCAAATGAACTCTTTGCTTAAGCACAAATCCTGTCCAAACTTCTCTCTTATAGCTTTCTCCTTAACAATCTCTATCTGGTTAAATGCCAGTCCCAACATTTTAATTGGATGTTTAATCATATTAATTGTTTTCACGTGGGGGCATGGAGAGGATCTAGGTGGTTCATTGAGGAACATTTCATCCCAACACATGGTATATTGTGTTCATGGGCATGGAATGCAGCCTTCGCTGGGCACTCGAATTGGGCAGTGGAATGCACCCAACATTGAAAAATGCATTTGTTTATTTTTAATTAATTAAAGCCTCCTTGGATGTTTGATGAACAAAATTATAGGCATTCGTCAATCATGCAACTAATGTAACATTGGACATATGACTCTACCACGCCCATCATAATTACAACCATTTTTTTGGAAAGTTATCACTCTTGCGACGCACCAGACTGAGATTTTGTTGGTGGTTAGTCAAGCTTATGATGAATAATAGTATATCTTATGACATACATACAATGACAATTTATTCTGAATTTGTTCAATCATACTCATAGTTCATTGGTGGTTTGTCGATGGTACGATCAACATATTTCATTGGTGGTTTTTCAATGGTACAATCAACATAGTTCGATTGTGCTCTAAGTTTGTCATAGGTTGGTCTCTCTTTTGATGCACTTGAGATGACCATTGGTCGATCATGAGATGAACCTATGATGAAAATGGATTTGGACATTGATCGATTGTGCTCCATGTTCGTCACATGTTGGTCACTCTTCTGAAAAAATTACGACGACCATTGGTCACTCGTACGATGAACCTACGACGACAATGGCTATGGACATTGGGCGATTATGGTCAAAGTTCGTCATAGGTTTTTTAGTCTTATGATTCACTTACGATGGACATTCATGGATTGTGTGGAAAAGGTCTATCGATCATACAACATAAGTTTTCATCTGTCTTGCGATGACAAACTCTTATGTCGAATGTCTAACAAAACCATAGTTCATCTCACTTGCGACGACTATGTCACGACAAAAAAGGGTTGTAGGATTCATCATACTTGAGACGTGTTTGCGATGAATATTCTTCGGTAAATTGTCGAAATATTGGCCCAATGTAATACTAATAAAGATGACATGTGAGTGTTTAAAGGACTATATGAGATTAAATTTTGAACCTATGGTGGGTTATGCACTCTACATAATGAACTTGGAAAATTGGTGTCTATTTTAGGTTTTTAATTCGAATGGAGAGATAAATAACATTCTAGAAAGTAGGTGGCAGTGGGGTTCCAAAAATATTTTCCTAAAGAAATGGCATGTCGACTTTGATGCTATGATAGTTTGAGTGGACATACTTCCAGTTTTGATTCGAATACCCAATCTACCACTTATTTTATGGTTGGAGGATGAATTTTCAGAAATAGGTAACTCACTTGGTTTGTATTATGAAGTTGATTTATCTTTATGGGATACTGGGTACTTCTATATGGAAAAAACACTAGTGGGTTTAGAAACTATCAAAGGCTTGACAAAGGAATTAGTTATTCAAAGAGGTAAAGATAATTATAGTTAACTCTTGATTATGAAGGTTTACCCTTCAGATGTAGTCAATGTCATAACTATGGTAATTTAACAATGGACTCTAATTATCCTTCTCAAAAGAAGGTATGGGCTCAAAGAAAAAAACCTCAAGTATTGGGGGTGGAATTTCCATATTTCCTCGAAACACTCATTGAGGAAGAAGTTATAACTAAAACGAGGCACTTGAAAGAGACCCTAGACAAGCTATTAGAACTAGTAGAGTATCCTTCAACCTTAGTCCACCACAAGGAATAGATCTTGGACACCATTAATGAAAAAAAGGATTGCATACCTCTCACAAGTAAGTCCGCATAGTTACCTTCCCCTTATAAAAGGAAATCTTCAAAAAACTAGTTTTTGAAACTTGGGGGTTGGAGGTAGAAACAAAAGGATTGGAGTTTATCAATGAATTTCTACCTAGTATTTCATGAATTAAAAAATGTGTCCTAGACCCCAATATCTTTACTTATAATGTAAAAGGCTCTAGTAGAAGAAGAAGCCCAAGTGGGGATTTCTAAAAACCCTAAATTGGAATATGATACTAGGGGAACCTCTCAAGACTCTATTCATCTAGAATATTCAAAATATAACCTCCAACATAGAAGCAAAGGAATCCTAGAATTCCCTAGGAGGTGGCAGGGGGGTTAGGGTTCCTTGATGAAAAAACCCATAAGTTAACCTATAAAGGGAGAAATTATTATATGTCCATACCTCATAAACAAGCATCCATATTAGAGTTTAGATGTGGGAAACAATTATCTCTAATTGGGGCTCTTAGAGCATATTCTCCTTGTGGAGGGCTTAAATGATCTTCCCATCCCTCAATTCTTAAATGTTGTCTAATACCTCAAAGAAATTAGCGATGAGGAGGATTATAGAGACATTAAAACCATTTGTTATCCTCCTTCAAATGTAACATCCCCAACCTCGAGATGGGCCATGCCACATAAAAACTCCAACCTCTGATACCATTTTAATTTAATGATGTTCTCTGAATATGCATAGAATTATGTAGAATAATAACAACATACAATAATACATGCATACATATACAAATTAAGAAATAGAAATAAACACATTACACACAATAAAAAACATGTAAATACAATTACAACAGATTGTAAATAACATAATTACAAACACTACACAACGTGATACTACTCATTATAAGAACACATATCCGTTGTTGTAAAAAAACCAAATGCATGCAGACCTCAAACTTTCCTCTTATCCATTGAATTTTCTACTCATAACTCAATAGTGGATCACCCCTGAGCTGGGGATAAAACTCCACCTAGGAAATGAATCATAAACCAGGCTAAGGTCTCTCAAATATAAAAAATGCTCAGTCATAAAATCAAGTTCCAACTATAGAAGAAAACATACAACCTCTCATTCCCCACATGCATATCCCACCCTAAGAAGTGTTCCCCTTATTTTCTCAAGAGTCCTTCGGCTAGTCCACTTCCCTTCCAGGGCTCCAACAACAGGACATACATGAAGTCTCAGGGCCCTATAGCTGTAAATTGGCACCTTGGAAATCAATTCCTAGCAGTTCTCTCACTTGTAGAGAATTCTCATGGGCTTGAAGACCCACTTCTTCAATCACTCATGGACCTGACAACCTGCTTCTTCAACAACACATGGTCCTGACAACCCACTTCCTTTGTCCAATTTTACCCAGAAAACACTCCAAGGATTCCCCAATACTGGTATGGATATGGTAGCAAGGTATGGATGTCGAGTACCACTGTCGTGTATGGATGATGGAATGAATCAAGGCTTATGATGGAATTACATGAAATCCCAAAATTATATATGCATGTTCCCTATGTAACACATGGCACATTAAGGGACTAACTTTTTCCCTACATGTCATTAGTTCCCTTTTCCCCTAGGAACTTAGGATAACATAATGTTATATATGAATTTAGGACTTAGGAATAATATTTTTTTATTCCTAGGCTTAAGTCCCTTGACTTAGGCCATTAGACTTAGACTCTTAGACCCCCATTTCCTTTTCTAGTGGAGTTTATCCCCCCATACTCTTTTTTCTAGTCGGTCTGCAACAATGATGTGTTTTTATTAATATATGAGTGTGATTACATTTTTCAATGATAGGCTCACTATCCTTTTTGCATCTAGGCTCTCCGACCTAATAATCATACAGGTACTCTGGCCTATAATATCTTGTCTCACCAGCCTATGAAACATATCTACAATTACAACTAGGGATTAACCTGGGGGTATTACATTCCCCTCCCCCTTATTTATGCATTGTCCCCAGTGCATTATATACAATGTACATTCTAAATTATGGAAAGTTACACATCTTTTCTATTGAATCTTTTTATCCTTCAGGTGTTCTTCTTTCCATGCACTAGATTCACATCTCCATACTTTTGTTGGAAGTTTTTTTCTCTATTCCACATAATTGCTCCTGATAAGAATTCATTTCACTCTAGAATTTTTTAGCTACCTCTTCCTTGTTTCACTCACCCTTTCATGCTGAGGTGTCCCTTCACTACTATACAGTCCTTCAACGACTCATATTTCCAAGTCTTTCACACACAAGGAGAATGCTAGATGATTAGCATACACGCACTAAGGATTTGCAAATATAGGCTCCATTGTTCCAACAATAGTCATTCTTTCCAATCATTCCAACTTTAATAACCAACATCTCATTTGTATCATTCATATATAGTCAACATGAGATAATATCATAACAATTTCATTTAGAAATTTAAATTTGTTTCATAAGGAAATTCAATTTTTTTCCCAAGTATGAGATTCCCTCTCATATTTTCTTGGTTATTGCTAGAAGAGCCATCAATCTTTATTATGGTTTTTAGCAATGCAATACTTGAAACCACTTTCTGCAATACTTCCATCTTGCATTCATCCAAACAAATTATTAGTATTTCAGGTACCATGTAATTTTATTGTAATATCTACAAAAACTCACAAAGTGATTTTAAAATTGTTTATACTTAACAATTCAACCACGACTATCAAAACACTAATTATTTAGAATGAGATTACCATTCTCTACATATGCATTTTCAACAATTAATCTCTTCATTCTTTCAACATCATTATTTTCATTACTATGTTTCATGAACATATTTTTCCTGTAGTCCATTCCCATGTGATTACTTGAACTTGCAACTCTCTTGTTGCAATACCTAACAACTCCTGAAATTTACTCAACCTCATGGGTTACTAATAACTATATACTTTCAATTGCTAGTATAGCCATTTTTGTAAAATAATATATGCATGCATTCACCAAAATTCCTTCAAGAATACATAACTCTATCTTAACATGCATGCGTGCAAATTTACCACTTTTACACTTTCATGATTTATTCATGCATACTATTCAATGCACCCTTGCATTGGCTTTAGAATGTCATTTTTCTAAGTCATGCATCCCTCCATGGTAAAATATAAGGTATGTCCAATTTCTTGAAACATCATCCATACACTTTATATTACATGTTTAAACATTTGGATGCCTTCCTTTCTGACCCAAACACTACACCAAGAATATAATTATATGGTGTTTATTAGTGTTAGCAAAAAGGTTGCAGTCCAAACATTAATTATAAGTAGGAAGTTCATTTGATATTTATGTGGCACATATCCTTTCCATAACCAACCATGCCATTGCCTCATACATGACTAACTTTGTTGGCATTCATTCCTATAACATGATCATACCCTTTTTTCTTTCTTTGGTTATTAACTCATAACAAACAAAATCATGACATGTCATTATGTCATATGAATGTGTTCTAGAGTTAAATAACTTTTATAAATATCGTAGGCCTTTAGCCTTTACCATATTTAATGTTAAATCACTCCAATGAATACATTCACATTCACATAATAGTAGCACTTCTATAAAATAAACTTGGGCTGAGGAAACTCTTACCTAAATTCTCTTTTGCTATTATACAAC
Organism: Picea engelmannii; assembly: GCA_009831015.1. Lineage (NCBI taxonomy): Eukaryota > Viridiplantae > Streptophyta > Pinopsida > Pinales > Pinaceae > Picea > Picea engelmannii. The sequence continues at coordinate 486,626 of ML781142.1, read as the reverse complement.
ATAAATACACAAAAATTAATACATGCATAGATGTCATTAAGTGAATTTAATGCTACCTAACTAACTGGTATCAATAAGAGCTTCCATGCATCCTTTACCAACCTCTTAACCAACACTTCATCTTCCTATTGTTTCCTTCATATGGATGACTTCCATATGCAACAATACCATTAGCAACACTTGCAACCATGCAATAAACTTTCTCTTTCCTAGCACAACAACCTTCATTAGCACTTTCATATTCTTATATACAACAATAGACTACTCCTAGTCTT
>ML781142.1:468534-481151 GCA_009831015.1 Picea engelmannii | reverse complement strand
GTGTATGGAAAATTCCCATTTTTTCCCAACTTTTCCCAATTTTCCCAAATTTTCCATTTTTTCCAAAATGCCCAATATTACATAATTTTGAAATTATTTCAAAGGACGCCATTGAAATTTTGTATTAATTTCATATAACCTAATTTGTACCTACGAATACCAATTTACCATCTGCATACAAAATTTGACATCCTTCCCATCAAATTCTCCATAAATTTATCGACAGAATTTAGGGCTTTTGCCCAACTTTTCTTAATATATTTCTTCATCCATCATTAGATCTCTGCAATTAAGCTCAATATGGCCAATTTTTTTCCTGTAAGCACCAATTCAGTCCCTGTACATAAAAAAATCAACTCATCCACTTCGAAATCACCACGAATTACACTAGATAAATTGGGGATTTTTCCCAATTTCGTAAAAAATTACCATGGTCACTCTGCAATTCTAAAATTCGACCAATTTCTCCCCAATAAACACCAATTCAACCTTTGCAACAACCAATTTCTTGCATGCACCACCGTTCGACATTCTTGGGCATGAATTTTCTTCAATTCCCTTATGGAATTGGGAATTTTTATCAACTCTACCATGACTGCCATGGTAAATTTGAAATTCAGCCATTACAGTCTGAAAATGCCTCAATTAAAGACTGAAATTGATTGTTTCTAATTCCTAAATCGATCCTTCAATTTTACCATGAAATTCCTCCCAATTTCACTATAATAATTTTTTCGAACAAATTGCAGACGTGCTCTTTCTGACATTCTGTCAAACAAATTATTTGCATACTATGCAATTTTCAATTCCATGCTTTGTTAATTGGCCCATGAAGGATCAATGTTGAAATTGGAGCTTTGATACCACTTTTTAACATCCCCAACCCCGAGCTGGGCCATGCCACATAAAAACTACAACCTATGATACCATTTTAATTTAATGATGTGCTTTGCATATGCACAGAATTATGTAGAATAATAATAACATACAATAATATGTGCATACATATTCAAATTCAGCAACAAAAATAAATACATTACACACAATAAACAAAATGTAAATAAAATTACAATAGATTGTAAATAACATAATTACAGACATTACACAACAAGATACTACTCATTAGAAGAACACATATATGTTGTTGTAAAAACACCAACTACGTGCAGACCTCAAACTTTCCTCCCAACCATAGAAAATGTTGCTCATAACTCAACAACACTTCATGCCCGAGCTGGGGCTAAAACACCACCTAGGCAAAGGAATCATAAACCAGGATAATGTCTCTCAAGCAACAGAAATGCCCAACCATATATTCAGGTGCCAACTCTAGTAGACAAGATACAGTCCCTCATTCCCCACATGCATTTCCCACCCCAGGAAGTGTTCCCCTTCTCTTCTCAACAATCCTTCAGATTCCCCACTTCCCTTCTAAATCTTTAGCAACAGGACATATAAGAAGTCTCATATCCATGTAGTAGTAGCTTGACACCTTGGGAATCAATTCCTAGCAGTTCTCTCATGTGTAGAGAATGCTCACGGGCCTGAAAACCCGCTTCCTGAATCACTCACAGGCTTAACAACCCACTTCTTCAACATCACAAATGCCTGACAACTCGCTTCTTCAATATCAGACGTTCCTGACAACCCGCTTCTTAAGTCTAATTTTACCCAAAAACGCTCTAAGGCTTCCCCAATACTGATATGGATATGGTAGCAAGGCATGGATGTCGAGTACCATTTTCAGGTATGAATGATGGAATTAATCAAATAATTATGATGGAATTACATTAAATCCATAAATTATATATGTATGTACCCTATGTGACACATGGCACATTAAGGGACTAACTTTTTCTCTACATGTAATTAGTTCCCTTTTTCCGTGGGAACTTAGGATAACATAATGTTATATATGACTTTAGGACTTAGGAATAATACTATTTTATTCATAGGGTCAAGTCCCTTGACTTATCCCCTTAAACTTAAACTCTTAGCCCCCCCCTTTCCTTTTCTAGTGGAGTTTGTCCCCCCATACTCTTTTGTCTGGTTGGTCTATAGCAGTGATGTATTTTCTTAATATCTGAGTGTGATTACATTTTACAATGATAGGCTCACTAGAGTTTTTTCATCTAGGCTCTCTAGCCTAATAATCATACAGATACTTTGGGCTATAATATCTTGGCTCACTAGCCTATGAAACATATGTACAATTACAATTGGGGATCAATTTGGGGGTATTACATCAAGAGACAATGATGAACGGGGAAAAAGTGATTTGGGAACTCTCAAAATTTATGATTGGGTGGGAGTAATAGTTACATTGATATTTTCGGGAGATCTGGTGGAAATATAACTAGATGGAAGAGATCTTCGCATACTCTATCCAACTCTTAGGCCTTTTCGACAAATCTATAGATAGCCTTATTCTCAATGGATATGGGGAAACACATATGTGTCTTAAATGTTTATGCCCCCTACTATGATAGAGTGGACTATTGGGACACATTATTTAATATGGAATGTATTCAGAGTGGCCTTGTAGTGATAGGGGGAGATCTAAACTTTACATTAGGAGATTAAAAAATTTGGGGACCTTTTTTCTCACATGGGGTGCCTCTCAAGATATTTTATCAGAAAGATGGAAGTAGTGGGTTTGTTGGAAATTGAGCCAACAAAACTAACTTCCACTTGGAGAAATAAGAGAATCGGGAAAAAAATAATAACCAAGAGGCTTGATCGTTGTCTGATATCATAAGGGTTTTTGGATGAATTTATTCAAGTAATACAATGGGTAGCCTCGGGATGGGACTCAGACCATAATCATGTTGTGTTAGAAGTAGCCCCTACCTAGGAAATTCCACCCAATCCCTTCAAGTTGAATCCATAATGGTTGAAGGTGGAAGAGTTTGTTAAAAAGATCAAGGATATTTGGAATCCCTTTGATAACCATCTAACAAATCTTTCTTCACTTTAATTTCAACAAAATTTCAAAGAGGCAAAGAAGTTAGTAACCCAATGGGATAAGGACAAAAACAAAAAGATGATAGGCACCTTAAAGAAGTGGAAGAATGTCTAGAAACACTTTATAACAGTGAAGGATTTGGATACTTGATTGATACTTAGAAGTTGGAGGTTGTAACAACCACCAATTGAACTTAGGATCATTACAATGTGGAAAACACATAAAACATAAATTTTTCTTCTACCTAAATTCATGTAGCTTACAAATTACACATGGAATTAACTACTATCTGATATCATAATAAAATGCATGTAAAACATGCTAAAAATGACATGAATGCAGTTTAAATAACTCAAAACAACACCATATAAATGTTTCTCAAACATGGAGCTAATACACAACAATTAAAATCATAATGCAACACAGAAACAAGATAAAACACTTATCTTTTAAAAACAATTGTAGAACCAACTTCTTGGGAGGGACGTTCCACCCAACCATAACTTGATGTTCCAAATATCAACAACAAGTGTATTTTTGAGCTGGGATATCAATCCACAAAACAGGGGGGTCTCTCACTATCCAATCACAACTCAAAAAATCCCACAACCCATTGATATTCTCCTACAACTATCAAGATTTTCCACCAATGCTCTTCCTATTGACTTGCCCAACCCAAGGAATGTACTCCATCACTACTCTCAATCCATTGGGCATCCCATTTGTTTATTAGGGTCTCTCGGGCACAATTAACTAAGAATCTCACTACTAGGAAACTCAAGGGAGATCATTGCTAGGAAAACTACTAGGAAAAACAACAACAATAAATTGTTGTTACAATGAAACTCTCATAGGAGTTCACTCTTCGTGCCTGAGAACCTGGATCTTCAGTCTTTAGCTGCAAAATGCTCCATCATGCTCCAGAATTTGCCCAAGCTTATTTTTATAGCTTCAAGCCCTTCTTTCACACTCTTTGCTTGCTGTTCATGCCAAAAACATTGAATATATAAATTGTTGTAACCTCCCATACAAATTTCCTCCCTTTGGATTAATTTCTTGACCTACACTCTTCTCAAAACAGATTGTACTTAGCCCCCATGCTCCCAATAACTATGGGATGTGACTTCTCACACCCACCCTCTTGTGCACTACCCCTAGGCAAAACCCCATTTTAAATATAATGTAATTGTACATATAGGCTGGTGAGACAGGATACATGGATGTTAGAGTTCCTTTGTATAAATGTATTTTGAGGACAGAGTTCATATGTGGTTATTAGTCTTGTGAGCCTGAAGTTGAAAGGCCAACGAGCCTATTTTTTTTGTAAATGTAATCACAATAATTTTTAATGAAAAAAAATTATCGTTGCAGACCAACCATGTACAAGAGTATGGGGGGATAAAATCTACTATAATGGGAAAGGGGGGGATAAGAGTCTAGAAAATGGTCTAAGCTAAGGGGGCTTAAGACAAAAATGAATATTTTATCAATATTCATGAAGTTAAAGTCTAAAGTATGGGATAATGAATTTTATCCTAAGTCTCTATGAAGAAACGTATCACCATGTGAGGGAACCCATGTGTGGCCCATGTAGTTTCCAACATGACAAGTGTCAAGTTGGGAACATGCACATCAGGTTTGGGGACTTTAGCTCATTCATAAATGGGGGGATAGTTGTTCAAACCTCACCTCATTGTTTTCATGGGGACTTTCATGTTGCCATTATCATACCTATACATTTATCGAGGAGAGTGTTGGAATTGGATTGAAGAGGTAGGTTGTAAGGCCCGAAGAAGCAGGTTGTCATGTACATAGGACATTGAAGAAGTGAGTTGTTAGGCCCATGAGTATTCTCTCTAGGGGGAAGAATTACCGGGGAATTGATTCCCAAGGTGACAAGCTACAACTACAGGGATCTGATACTTCATGTCCATCCTGTTGTTGAAGCCCCGAAAGGGAAGTGGGGCAGCCGAAGGATTGTTGAGAAGAGAAGGGGCACACTTTCTAGGATGGGACATTCATGTGGGGAATGAAATACTATAGGTTGTTATTTTTAGTTGGCACATGAGTCTGAGTTTTATGTTGACTAATAGACCTTAGCCTAATTAGGATTTCCCTACCCGACTGGAGTTTATCACCAGCTCGGGGATGATCTGCTGCTAAAAGTTTATGAGAAATGGCGTCTAAGGCTGGGAGGAACGCACAAGGTCTGCACAGAGTTGTTGTTCTTTTATAAAAATCAAGTGTCATTTATGATCTTGTTTAATTTATTGTGTGTTAATTATCAATTTTTTGTTTTGGGCTTTCCCTGTATAAGTTGCATGTGTATATGGTTATTATTACACATGAGTTTATGCATTTTTAGATTATTATCCTACATTAATCTGAGCATTTGTAGAAGTATATCAATTAATTAAATGGTATCAAAGTTCAGAAAATTTTGTGTGGCATTTCCCATCATGAGTCTGGGGATGCTACAATGTGGTATCAGAGTTCAGAAAATTTCGTGTGGAATTTCCCAACAAGAGTCTGGAGATGCTACAATGTGGTATCAAAGCCCAATTTTCAACACTGATCCTGCATGGGTCATTTATCAGAACGTAGAAGTGAAACCACAGACAAATTTTTGACAAAAATGTCGGAAAGAGTGTGTTTGCAACTTGTTTGATTAAATTACTATGGTGAAATTTGAGAACTTTCATTGGAAATTTGCAAGAATCAATCCCATAAACTAACAATCTCCAATTTAAATCTTTAATTGGGAAAATCGAGCTTGCAATTGGCTGAATTTTATGTTCACAGTGTGCCTGGGTGAAATTGGATGAAATTGATTAAATTTCCATTTTCGGTAGTGGAATTATGGAGAAATTCGACAGGAAGGGGGGTTCAAATTTTTTGTGCCAATGTTAAATTGGTGTACATGGGGCCGGAATTGATCGTATATAACTATACACAGATCTTCAATGGTGGCTGATAAAAAAAAAAATAATAAACGGAATTGGGAAAAATCCCCAAAATTCTGTGATAAATTTATGGGGATTCGATGAAAAAGATGACGAATTTCACAGGGCCAAATTCGGTCATATGAAGTTGATATAGATTTTCAATGGTGTCCATTGAAATATTTTTGAAATTAAGTAATATTGGGCATTTTTAGAAATTAAAAAAAAAAGAGAAATTCAACAAATTTGGAAGAAAAACAAATTAGGTATTTTTCCGTACAATGACGTCAACATGACGTGGAGACCATGTATCAACTGATGTGGTAGAAGAAATATGCATACTTCCATTGTGGTAGTTACATGTTGGATGGGATGAAATTTGGAAGATGATGTGGAGCCATGTGGTAGGCCAACTAGAATTCCCACGAAACTGCAGTAAGATCTTGGAATTTGTCTAAGTGTTAAGACTATCGCATCAGGGGCATGGAAAGAGGTATGGTATCCCCACGGACCCGCAAACCTGTGGTAAGAAGTGGAAAATTGGCTAAGTTTTAAGCATTGGACGAGTGGATGGAGTTCTAAGAGTAAAAGAAATATGGGATCACCCGAACCCACGGTGAAAATTTGAAATTTGACTAAGTGTCAAGACTTCGCGGGTGTGAAGGATATTGTGGAGGTGATGAAGCATAAGAAAATGACCACGAAACCTCTTTGATATCTCGTATAAAATTAATAAGTAAAGGTGTATAATGGATATGGTGGAACACCATAGTTCCTTTTGAGGAGGCGAAAGTTATAACATGAATGAAATGGACTCATGAAACCGCGATAAACTTAAGAAAAGATTCTAAGTATGGGAGAAAGTTAAGGGAAGTGAAACACGAGAGTGTATTTTGGAGCCACAAAAGTTTGAGGTAATAAATGAATACCTTAGACCTGTGGTGAAATATTTAAACGATCAAGATCTAATTCGAAGATAATGGGATGGTGGTTGAGAATCGAAGCTAGGATTCTCAAGGTAGTGAAATTATCTTCTCTATCATGCCATTAATAGTATTCTTGCTCAAATAATTTTAAGGAGGAAATGAGAATTAGTCATGAGGATTTGTGGATAGTGGATTCCATGCATTCATTAAAGAGTGTATAAAGAAAGATATTAACAATTCACAAGAAATCAAAAATAAATTATTTTTGATAAAATTTTGAAGAACAAAATGTTGTATAGATGATGGATTTGTTAAATTATTATAGCCTTACAAATATTGTTGCATACACATTTTCCAGAACCAAGAACATAATTCAACAGGAAGATCAGTAAACCAAGACATGGATGTTTCCCAAGGAACTTAAAATTATGAACATGAAGGAAGAATATTTGGTATGGGTGTGGATGCCACAATAACAAAATATAATGGGCATGGAGAATATGCAAAGGAAGAGAGAATGAACTTGGTAGAGACCATAATTTTTTTTCAAAATGATGTCCAAATTTATAAATCTGATAACGAAAAACTTATGAAATCCAAGGAGCAACAAGAAGGATTTAACAACAAGTTAATGCAGAGCTTGGAAAAAATAGAGAAAAAGATGGATAAGGATATTGATTCAAGCAAATCGGGGAGCCATCGGTCTCATAATGAGAGGAGAAGAACCAGAAGTGTTAATAGACATCACCATCACTCCCCAAGGCATTCAACTAGGAGAACACATAGTATTTCAAGTCCATGCCCTATCAGGAAGCATAAGAAGAAGTCTAGGGTGGATGAGATACATGGAGAATTGAATAAAATCAAACCACCTACATTTGATGGTGAAAAAAAGAAGGGTGAGGATGTTGAGACTTGGTTGTTGGGGATGAGAAAGTATTTTCAGTTGCATAATTAATCTTCACAGGAAGAAGGAAGAATTGCTATATATCAACTCAAAGTAAAAGCATCAATGTGGTGGGATCAGTTTGTGAAAGTGCAACACATTGATGAGAAAAATGTTACTTGGAGAGAATTCAAAACAAGTACTAACCAAACGATATTATGATAAGAAGATGAAGGAGTTTTTTGAACTCAAGCTTGGGAGTATGACCATAGATGAGTATGAAAGGAGGTTCTTAAAGATGCTAAAATATGTTTCTTCCATCAAGGATGAACAAGTTAAGATTTAGAGGTACCCGAGTGGGCTTCCATAATTTATCAGTGACAAGATACAATATCATGATCCCAAGACTCTAGTGGAAACCATAAGGAGAGATAAATTCCTTTATGATCATCATAGAGGAAGACCAATTTTTCAAAAGACATGGGAAGACAAGAAGAAGAGAAATACATAATAGACGAGGAAGGGGATACAACCACCATTCTTCCAAAATAATTATCAAGGATAGGCAACTCCTACGGAACCCCAGATGACTGAGACAATGGGGAAAAGACCAAAACCACCTAAACATAGTTACCAACTTGACGAGAACTCTAAAAAGTTCTCATTTTTGGGGGGGTCCAGTTTTTGACCCTGTTTTTAAAAATGGTGCTATCAGTAGTACCCCCCCTTTCGTTTTTAGGTGGTTTTCGATATTTTAAAATTTTCGATCCACAATGTTTCCACATTATTTTTTTAAATGCTTATTTTTCATCTATTTTCAAATTTTTCTATATATATATATATATATATATATTATTCAACGATGTTTTTAGTCTTTTTTTCATGCTTCTTTCAATCTTAAACATATTTTTTACCATTTACTTTTTTGAAGTTACAATTTTTCATATAATTGTCTCCTTAATTAATTTATTGTTCCATATTTTTTTTAAATATAGTGAAAAACATCATTTTTAACACATTGTTTACCATTACTTCAATAAATCAAAAAAAATTGTAGTTAACTAACACTATTTTTGAATATTTAGAAAAAAATACACATTTTATAGCCATATATAATAAAAAAACCTGTACATTTTGGTACATATTCCTTAAAATAACATGTCAAATAAAGCATTTTTATGGACATAATTGAACAAAAAAAGTCTAAATTTTATAAAAAAAATTCTTTCATATTTTTATACATTGAAGTAAAAAAATGACAATATTTAATAAAATTTTCCAATGTATAGTGATTCACATACAAATAAAATGAAAAAAAAAACAATAAAAAGATTCATCACAAAACAATAATAGATACATCTTTATTCGTATTTTAAAATATGAAAGTCAAATCATTACAGTTATAACTCATCAAAAATTTGCAAAATTGAGCATCGTCTTCAAAGGCATCTTTAAACTAATCAACAATATCATATATCCCAAATTCATCATTCTCAAGAGACACGTTATCATATTTTTCGACGTCATTTTGTGCTTCCATTGTGTCATTTTGTTCTTCCATTGGTTCTTTGATATCTGCAAGTTCTCCAAAGTGATTCTTTCCAATCATTCCTTCTAATGACACTTGAGGTTCATTTGGCAAATTTTCCACCTTTGATTCACTAAAATCTCTTTTCCTCAAGCCAACTTCTTACATTTCATGTGGAAGAGATGGAATAACATTAATTCTTTATTGAATAAAACTACACTACATTGGGTCACTTTCAATGGTTATGCAATTCCTTCCTTTCTATAGGAAACACGCTAATGTTGTACCTAATAACCAAACACAAAATAAATAATGAATTTAGATACTGTAAAAAGACATAAATTAAAAATAATATAAGATTGAAGTATGATTTCATAAATATTAGATCATAATTCTTACCTAACCTCGATAAAAAATCCAAAACCCAATCTCCTTCATTTGAAAATTTATCTATAAGATAATTAATTAATGCTTGTGGTTTTTGATAAATGTTAACCATCTCTCCTTTCAAATCTTTTTCCTCATATGTTAGCTTTCTAACCACAACATTGTATACTGATATACTACTAGGAGTCTCTCCATCATTTGCATTGGAAAGAATAGAATTATAAGAATCATCTTTTGTCCAGGTTGCAAGATGTATACTCTCAAACCCACATTTTAAATGATTCTTTCTTGGAGATCTGAATATTAGGCTTGTGCCTGTAACATAAATAAGTGAAAATTCAATTAACTTGTGAATTAATAAAATTGTTTTCTAATATTAATTGCTAAACATACACTTTCAATATCTTACCAAATAAATTACATCCTTTTATTTTCTTTCCCCTTGAAGCTTGATTGTACTAATCCTTGCTGTGTGTCTGAATGAAATACTAGAAATCTCCAAAATGGTGATGTTGTAACTTCTGTAAATACCATAACCACTTTACTGAAATCTTGGTAAGTATAAGGCTCGGTATCATATCCAATGTTTTGGATATTATAACCATGAAGGATATCCACAATAACTAGGGAGTATTCTTTATTAGGAACAATATTTGAAAGTTTTTCACAATCACCTAATATCACTTTATATTGAACAATGTTGAGCCCATTCCAAATGTAGTGATCAAGGGTGTCATCAAGTTGAACATTTTAAACACGTCTCCTTCTTTCTGTTTCAAACTCATCTTTTTGAATAAAACTTTTGAAAGTTTCAGGTACTCCATCTTCATTCTTCTTTGGCATCTTTAATGAAACAAACAAACATGTAGTTATATATCTATAACTATTAAAATATAAATAAATTAACTTGAAAACAAATAATATGAATGCAATAAATCAACATACCTTTTTGAATGCAACAAAAAATTGTTTCAATGCTACCAAAGAGCTTGAATCTGGATAGTTGAGTTTAACATCATGCCACCTTTGTTCATTCAACATCTTGACCATTTCCTCTTGTATTTTCATATACACCTTGTGACTAAATAAAACAAAAATTATGTTAAACTGATATGTTAAACTGAAATATATATATATATATATATATATATATATATATATATATATATATATATATATATATATATATATATATATATATATATATATATATATATATATATATATATATATATTATTGTCCTAACATAAATAAAAATAACTCAACAAACTTACTTTTTAAATTCATCACACATTTCTTCCATTGAAAATTCTCCCGACCTAACACATGATAATATAGTTATGATAAGTTTATCATCCTTCACTCCTTGTATTGATCTCCAAGGTGTTATAGTCATATCATCAAGAAGATTTTTTATGTCAGGACCTGTCTTACTTGTGCCACATATCAATTTTTTAGCCTTCTTAACTCTTTGATTTTTTATACTAATATTTTCTCATAGGGTGAAGATCTCATCTATAAAATCTCATACCTGTCTAATTCTAAATCGCAATTGAAAATAGTTATCCACAATTATAAATATATCACTTCATTTGTGATTTTTTTCTTTTGTATTTTCATCATCAAGTGGGAATCCTATTTCCATACAACATTGCTTCTGAAACTTAACATCAACATTTGATCTCTCCTCGTGGCATATTTGAATTCATTATGGATAAATCTCACCCTTTGAATGAAGGTCATAGACTTTTTGTACTCATTTTTTGTGTGTTATGATCCCATGCCAGTAACTTTGCTTATGAATCTGTTAAACCGACATAGATTATGCATTTGATTGTCTCAAAAACAAGATTATTGGGATATTCTTGCATCAATTCTCTTCTAGCCTCTGCAAAATGATTTCCTCCAATCACATAATATTTGTAGTCAAAACATTTTGATCTATCAAATTCTTCCCTCGTAGGAACTTCCATTGGGTCAATAAGAATTAGTTATTCAACCACATGTGCATATGGATAGTACCTAATCAATGCTTTCAAATTGTGAATATGCAAGTGATGTGGTCTTCTAATTTGATATTTTTCCTTCCCTTCTGTGGATTTATAAAGTTGTTTCACATTCAACTGAAATGTGTGGCCATCATCAACTAAGTTTGTCGTCCTCATTCTATTTCGAATGACATTTTGTGTTGTTTTCATAATACCATCCTCTAGATCAACACCTGGTGTTATTATTTCTATGCTACCTTTAGGACTTTATCTGGTGTTATTATTTCTCTGCTAAGGTACAAACATTGCCCAGTGACCACCATGGGCCAAAACTAATAAAATTTAAGTAAAAAAGATAAAAAATAAAATAAAAATTATACCTAAATTTGATTTTTTTTCTTTTTTTTTTCAAAAAATCTTAAGGATTTTGTTAATATTTTTTGAAAAAAGTCTCAATTTTTTTAAAAAGTTAGGTATTTTTTAGAAAAAAGTAGAAAAAATCTAAACAAATTTAAGGTTTTTTAATTTTCGCATGAAAAAATATTATGTGATTGATTCAAAGATAATCTTATAATTGTTGTTTTGGTAAATTGTAAGAATTTAAAAAAACAAACCTTTGAAATGCTAGATTCTCCTCGGATGTCTTCTCAATGTTTCTAACTTGTAGCTTGCTCCAAATCCTAAAACAAATACTTCCCAAGATATAACACAATATAAAAAGATAAAACAAGATTGTGTATATATAACACAAATGATATAGATTATTGTCAGTATAACGAATGTGGGATAAATAAAAATTATGTATATTGTCTACATATATACCTAAAATTATATGGATCATCAATATGTTTAATAAATGTGGCATAAATGAATAAACATGATAAATATTGTATTTAACATATAAATAACAAAATAGAAGAGTAAAATTTGTTTTTAATTTTTAAGGGAAAATAAGCGAAAAAAATGGGGGGAAAGACTTGAGGGGGAAATTTTG
>ML781142.1:391616-466620 GCA_009831015.1 Picea engelmannii | reverse complement strand
TGAAAGTTGGTTTCCTTCTTGTTGGACACACTCATGATCATATTGATCAAATGTTCAGTCGTTTTTCAGTAACATTGAAGAGGAAAAATATTGGAATTCTACCATCATTGATTGAATGTATCAAGAAAGAATACATTCCAGAGAATATTTTTCATATATTAGAAGAAACTGTTGACATGCAAATATTTATTCAGAGATTGCATTGTGAAGAAAAATGTGTTGAGTAACTTAATGACATTAGCTTCCAACATCAATTTTGTTTCAAAATAATTGATCTAAAAACACTTATATGGGGAAAACAGTATTCAAATTCTATAGAATGGGGGCCTTCATCAGGTTTATCATTTTTTAAGTTCATTCTAGATTGTCCAATGATTGCATCAAAGTTATTATTTTAACAATCCGTTGTTGAAATCCATAATGCACAGAGGCATAATAGAGATGTATATTATTCTGAATGCCTGGAAGAAATTAAAAAATCCATTAAGGATACATATGAGTACTTTGATGTTGTTCATTATGTTTGGTGGGAGTCTTTTTTCAATAGTAAAAGTGACATAATTTCAAGATCAACAAATGAAGATACAATGTTGAGGACTCAATTTAATCGGCCAAAAAATATGCCAAATGAATCTGAAGAAACAAACATTGTTGAAGTTCAACAAGAATCTCAAGGTGCTATTGAGTTTACACAAGCAGAGGAAAGAGAAATGTATATCGGTTCGCGAAGGTCATGTGCACAATGTGAAGCCATGGAAGACCTTTACAGGGGTTTAGTACAAGATATTAAGGAGGGTAGCATGATTGCAGTTTTAACGACTGAAGATCCACATGGTTATCCATTCTGGATAGAAAAGGTTATAAAGATTGAGAAATAAAATGATGATGTTATTGCAATTGAAGTGCATTGGTATGAAACAAGTACACACCCATTCAATGGTGTGTACAAGCCAGAGATGGTGGTTGAGAAACATGTCAATAGAAAGAGAAAAATAAAGGGTCAAAATACAACTCGTTGTTTCACTGACCTCTTAAAATTAGATGATGTTGACATACTTGTTTATGACTTCAATTTGAAAAAGAGAGGAACTCTTTGCTCCAAGAAAAAAAAGATTATCAAGAGGTTGTTGCCACAAAAAATAAATGCAAGATGGGTGTCTGTTGAACCTAGTCATAGATCTAAAAGGAATTTAACATCTGGAATGTTGGGCATGCATGTAGACTCAGATGGTTCATTCATCGATAATAGAGAAGAGTATGGATCATCTACATCTTCATCCAAACATTCATCTGAAGACAATGTAGACTCTGATGGTATTTCAAAAACCATGAGTCAATCTAAATAAGTGTATGAAACATTTTATGCATTTTTTATTCATATGATGTTTGTATGGTAACTAAAAATGAGCATTGAACTTACATATGATCTTACATGAAGTTATGAATATTTTGTTATGTTTTATGAATGATATGTTTTATATTATGGATAATATAATAAAAAAATTTAGCTCATATGTTTTGAATATGGTCAATATAACAATACTTTTAAGAAATTATTTATGTTTCATTCAATGTAACTTGTATTTGTTTTTTTATTATTATAAATAAAAAATTATTAGAAAGTGACGTTGAATTTTTAAAGTATATTGTGATATTTTCATGGCATTATGCATTACCTTGTGCTTTGCGTGATAATAAGATTTAAAAAGTAAACATTTAAGGGTTGATTTTATGATTTTGTTTACAGTAATGATGAGTTATTTTACCACATTATAAAAATGTGTCATTTTCATACCCCAATTTTAGAATGGGTGCTACTGGTAGCAGTACTTTTCAATTTGATGGCTGATTTTGTAGTTTTGGTTTTAATGGTACCAAGTGATAAACATAAGATTTCAAATGATCTCAAAATTTAACGTTTCGAAAAGAAAAAAAAAATCAAAAACATATTTTTTTTAGGTGTTGATTTTAAGGTTTTTATGAGCTACTGTCTATGTTTTGAAGGCCATGTTTGAATAATGTTGTAGTTTTGACCCCGTTTAAAAAAAATTGCTACTGGTAGAACCATTGTTTTATTTGGGGGTTGATTTTGATGTTTTTTATGCAAAAATATGGGTTTTGTTTTGCCATAGTTCTCGTTTTGAGGTCACAATTCTCATTAAGTTGGTAATTATGTTCCTATTCAATCTTGGGGTTGTGGGGGAGATCATATGTATAGATATTTCTCTCATATAGGTGAAAAATTTAGGAATGTTCACAATGTACAACAAGCTAAAACAGTGGAGGACATGGGCATAAATGTACCTAGGATCTACACAGCTTTGGATAACAAGAAAAGTGAGTTTCAATCACATATTATTGAAGTGGAAGGTAAGATAAACAACCAACCCATTTCTATTTTGATTGATTCAGGATATATTCATAGCTATCTAGATCCTAATATGGTGGAAAGATTTCATTTTCCAAGAAGCAAGCTTGGTAAACCTTGGATGGTGCAACTAGCTACAAGAGCTAAAAGGAAGATTAATGATATGGTTAAGGCATGCCCAATGGACATGAATAGATTAAGCAGAAGGGAATATTTGAATATCATATTGTTGGTCTCATATGACTACCTAATCGATATGGATTGGTTGGACCAACATCATGGTG
Source organism: Picea engelmannii (assembly GCA_009831015.1). NCBI lineage: Eukaryota > Viridiplantae > Streptophyta > Pinopsida > Pinales > Pinaceae > Picea > Picea engelmannii. Next base: position 463,968 of record ML781142.1, on the reverse strand, counting down.
TTCTAGACTGTTATAATAAGGATTTTACCTGCTTGGATGAAAAAGGGAACTTGAGAACAATTCAGGGTATTCCAAGAGCATTAACCATCAAATAAGTTTCAGCATTGCTGCTGAAGAAATTTTTTAGGAAATGATGTCAATTATTTGCAGAAAACATGGAGGAACCTAAGGATAAAGTACCAATTATTGAAGATTATAAAGTCCTAAAAGAGTTTGAATATGTATTTAAAGAAATACCGAGTTGCCACCCAAGAGATATATTGATTTCTCCAGAAATTTGATGCCTGGAGCAGCCTCGGTATCCAAGAATCCTTATAGGATGAGTACACCAGAGTTGAAGGAGTTGCAAATGCAGCTGGATGAAATTCTAAAGAAGGAGTATATATGACAAAGTGTGTCACCTCGGGGTGCCCCAATATTATTTTTGAAGAAAAAGGATGGAACCTTGAGGCTTTGCATTGATGTCAGGAATTTGAACAAGGTAATTGTGAAGAACAAGTATCCTTTTCCAAGGATAGATGATCTAATTGATCAACTGAAAGATGCTAAGGTATTCTCTAAGATTGATCTCAGGTCAGGTTATCACCATGTAATAATTAAAGAAGAAGACATTAGCAACATTGAATTCAAAACAAGGTATAGCCATTATGAGTTCATAGTGGTTCCATTTGGGTTATCAAATGCACCGGTTGTCTTCATGTGTTTAATGAATAGTATTTTCAGAGAATACTTGTATATCTTTGTCATTGTATTTTTGGATGACATACTTATTCACTCAAAATCTGAAGAATAACATGAGCAACACTTTAGGATGGTGCTACAAGTATTGAGAGTGCATCATCTATTTGCAAATTTGAGTAAGTGCTCATTCTACCAGCAACATATACGTTACTTGGGGAATATTATTTCAGAGGAAGGGATAGAAGTGGACCCAGAGAAGATAAATCCCATTGAAGGGTGGCCAACACCAAGGAATGTCTATGAGGTGAGATCATTCATGGGACTTGCAAGTTTCTATAGATGATTTATTGAAGGATTCTCAAATATTTCACACCCAATCACTTCCTTGAAAAGAAGGGTGTGAAGTTTGAGTGGACATCAGATTGTGAAAGAAGTTTCCAACACTTGAAGTATTTGTTGACTAGTGCTCCAATATTGAGGATTGATGATTCAAATGAAGAATTCATTATATGAAAAGATGCATGTAAAGAAGGACTTGGTGGATTTCTTAGTCAGAATGGACATGCAGTGTGCTATGAATCAAGAAAATTAACGGAGCATGAAAGACACTATGCTATTCATGATTTGGAATTGATAGCCATAGTGCATGCCTTTAATATGTGGAGGCACTAACTCATGGGGAAAATATTCGAGTTGAGGACAGCCATAGTGGTCTGACATATTTATTTAGACAACCAACTTTAAATTCCAGGCAAAATAGATGGTTGGAATTCCTTAGTGAATATGATTTTTATAGAAAGAATATCAAGGGTAAGGAGAACAAGGTGGTCGATGCACTCAGTAGGAGAGTGCATGAGATGCATGCTACAACAATTAACATGTACCAAGCATATTTGAAAGACAAAATTCTAGAGGCTACACAATCAGATCAACAATACATGGAGATAAAGGAAAATTTTCAACACTGTGATTTGCAGCAGAAAGTGGAAAACTATAAGTTGGAAAAGGATGAAATTCTCATATAGAGCGGAAAAATTTATGTGCAAAATTCTTAGGAATTGAAAAATATGATATTAAAATAAATGAATAATGTTCCTTACGTTGGAAACCCAGGTTACCGGAAGACTATTATGACTCTCAAGATCCAATATTATTGGCCAGGTATGAAGAAAGAAGTGGTTATTTTATTGATAGGTGTTTGGAATGCCAAAAGGTCAAGGACGAGAATAGACACCCAACTGGATTGCTACAACCATTACCCATTCCTGAGTGGAAACGGGACGTTGTAACGATGGATTTCATCACTAAATTGCCCAGAAAAAATAAGCAACATGATTCTATCATGGTAGTGGTGGATAAGATTACTAAAGACACCCATTTTATTCCAATGAAGCTCACTCACAAGGAAAATAACATTGTTGACATTTATATGAGAGAAATTTATAGGCTACATGGTGTTCTTAAGACAATTGTAACTGACATGGATCCAAAATTTATATCAAAATTTTGGAAGGGATTATTCAAGGGATTTGGAAGAAATGTGAATTTTAGCACTACTTATCATCCAGAGTCAGATGACAAAACATAAAGGGTGAATCAAGTGATAGAGGACATGCTCATGATGTATGTGATGGATAAACCATCCAAATGGGAGGATTATTTGCATTTGGTAGATTTTTCTTATAACAATGGGTATCAATCATCTCTCAAGATGAGCCCATTTGAGGCACTTTATGGCATAAAGTACAACACACCAGTGAGTTGGGACAACCCAACCGATAGAGCAGTGGTTGGGCCAGAATTACTCAGGGAAATGGAAGAACAAATGGTGAAAATAAAACAAAATTTAAAGGCTTCCTAAGACATGCAGAAGAGTTATGCAGATAAAGGAAGAACTCACACAAAGTTTAAAGTGGGTTACCATGTGTTCTTGAAAGTAAAGGCCAAGCGAAGTTCCCTAAAGTTGGGAAATTATTCCAAGCTGGAAACACGTTATTATGGGTTTTTTGAAATCCTAGGGAGAATTGGTCTAGTTGCATATATGATTTCCTTACCCGCATTGATGTGCATTCATAATGTATTCCATGTGTATTTACTTTAAAAGTATGTACCTAATGCTAATCATGTCATTGATTGTCCAATGTGATTCAGGTGGAGCAAGAAGGAGACTTCAGAGTTCAACCAATATGAATATTGGATCGGAAAGTCAAGCTACTCTGGAATCGAGCAATAGGGTTGGTAAAGGTCTAGTGGACCTATTACAGTCCTGAGGATACAACCTAGGAACATGAGGATTTTATGCATGTAGAATGGCTGCATATTTTTGATAGTGCATAAATAATGCACTAAGGACAATTCATAAATAAGGGGGAGGGGAATGTAATACCCCTAGGCCAAAACCCATTGTAAATATAATGTAATTGTACATATAGGTTGGTGAGCCATGATACTTGGAGGTTAGAGTACCTTTGTATATATGTATTTTGAGGCCAAAGTGCCTATGTGGTTATTAGGTTGGTGAGGTAGAAGATGAAAGACCAACGAGCTTTTTCTTTTGTAAATGTAATCACACTAAATTTTAATGAAAACACATCACTGCTTCAAACCAACCATGTAAAATAGTATGGGGGGATAAACTCCACTAGAATGGGAAAGGGGGAAGATAAGAGTTTAGAAAAGGGGCTAAGCTAAGGGGGCTTAAGCCAAAAAGGAACATTTTATCAATATTCCTAAAGTTAAAGTGTAAAGTATGGGATAATGCATTTTATCCTAAGTCCCTATGAAGAAATGTATCACCATGTGAGGGAAACCATGTGTGGCCCATGTAGTTTCCAACATGACAAGTGTCAAGTTGGGAACATGCACATAAGTTTTGGGGACTTTAGCTCATTCATCCATGGAGGGTCATTATTTAGACCTCATGTCATTGTTGTCATTGGGAATTTCATGTTTCCATTACCATAAATGTACCTGTACGAGGGAGAGCATTGGAACTAGACTGAAGAGGTGGGTTGTCGGGCCCATATGACATTGAAGAAGCAGGTTGTCAAGCCCGTAGGACATTGAAGAAGTGGGTTGCCAGGCCCATGAGAATTCTCTCCAGGGGAGAGAATTGTTGGGGAATTGACTCCAAAGGTGCCAATTTGTAGCTACAGGGCTCTGAGACTTCCTGACCAACTTGTTGATGAATCCCTAGAAGGGAAGCGGGGATCCCAAAGGACTGTTGAGAAAAGAAGGGGAACACTTCCTGGGGTGGGACAAGCATGTGGGGAATGAGAGACTGTAGGATGTTAGTTTTAGTTGAAACATGAGTTTGAGTTTTATGCTGAATAAGAGATCTTAGCCTGGTTAGGATTTCCTTACCCGGGTGGAGTTTAGCCCCAACTTGGGGGTGACCCACTACTAAAATTTTATGAGTAGTGCGGTCTAAGGATGGGACGAATGTGGAAGGTTTGCAGGAAGTTGGTGTTCTTTTATAAAACATAAGTGTCATTTCTGATCTTTTTTAATTTATCGTGTCTTAATTATCAGTTTTATGTTTTGGTTTTTCCCTGTATAAGTTGCATGTGCATATGGTTATTGTTCTTCATGAGTTTATGCATTTTTAGAGTATTATCCTGCATTAATATGAGCATTTGCAAAAGTATATTAGTTACTTAAATGGTATCAAAGTTCAAAAAATTCAATGTGGCATTTACCAACATGAGTCTAGGGATGATACATCTTACATGCATTCAATGATTGGCTTTGGGAACATTCAACAACAAAATAGAAGGTTCATATACCAATAGAAATTTTAGGAACTGGTTTGAATTAATTGACATGAGTAATTCCCCATTGGAACCCTCTTAAACATTCTCTTAGACCCTCCTCTCTCTTGTGGATTAATTCATCCCCATCTCCGTCCATATCCTCCAACTACTCACATCACATTTTATTTATTAAAATTCAGAAATACAATTTGCATATACATTGCTTGGTCATAGCCACACATTATATCTACATTAATCATTAATTAAACAAGGGATTATAGTGGGGATGTTACAGAGGCAAGAAAACTTGAAGAAAAAAGAGGAATATTTTACTAGAGAAAGAGAAGGAATGAAGGCTCCAGAGCAAGGCCATTTGGCATTAAGCAGGTGTTGAAAATTCTAATCTCTTTCATCGATATGCAAATGGAAGAAAAAATATAAAATCTCTTTGGAAGATTGAAAAAGGAAACAACAGGTGGGAACAAATCTTAAATACCTAGGAGTTGAGGGAGTCAACTATTTTTCCAATCTTTTCAAAGAGGACTTTAGGGTCTCAATTGTTGAAGTGGTAAGACTCTCCAATTATCTTCCCAGTTTTGTAAACAATGAGGAAAAGTTGGAACCAATGAAATATGTGGGGAAAGATGAATTGTTTCAAACCTTACAAATTTTCCAAAAGGATAAAATCCCTAGGCCAAATGGCCTACCTATGAAATTCTTCCTAGGATGCTATGAATTCATTGAAAAATATATCAAAAGGGTGATGGAGACCACTAGAAACACATGAAAAATGCTCAGGGATTATAACACTACCTTCATTACTTTGATCCCAAAAGAGGATAATCCAATAAATTTTGAAAAGTTTCAACCAATATCTTTATGCAATTGTATCTACACAATCATCTCAAAGGTCATAGCCAAAAGTCTAAAAAAGGTCTTTTCAAAACAAATCTCGGGTGAGAAGTTCTGGTTTTTAGAAGGAACACAAATCCATGAGGCAGTTGGGATAGCACAAGAAATCTTCCACTCAGGTAAGTTGGATTTCCCTGAGTTTTACCCTTATTCACTTAGGATTTTTTCATAATTTTGTAGTATGGGTGATGAGTTGCATTACCTCCATATCTGTTGTTTTCCTAATCAATTGAGCAACATCCCCTTTATTTAGACTAGGTAGGGGTCTTAGATAGGAATGCCCCCTTTTCCCTCTCTTATTCCTACTATTAGCTTAAGTGTCAAGTACATTATTAAAAGAGGCATATGAAAATGGTAGGAAAATGGTAGTTTTAAAGGGATTTACACTTGCCCCACATGAAATATCACACATCTTTTGTTTATGGATGATATTCTTAATTTTTTTAAGGTAAACATTTTGGACTTATTTTGTAAAGCTACATGTATGATAATAAATCTTTCTAATGAGCATGGATATTTCTCCCAATTATTTCCATACTAGGTGATATATTTGGATCAAGGATTAAAGTATTTGGGATTCCACATGAAACCAAACCTATACAAAAAAAGGTGATTGGCAATGGGTCATTGGTAGCGTATGCTTTTCAATAACCTCCTCATAAGTTAACGTTGTGTTGAATTTAATCTTTATCCTCTCCCATATTGGTGTCATATTTCATGAGGCATAATGAGTATATCGTACATTGTAATGTTAATGATAACTTTAAGTACTTAAAATCATAGTGCTCATGTATCTACCACCGCATTCTAACATAATGGTTTAGAGAGGCTTGTTGGTTTCAAGTAGAGTTCAAAATTGATTTCCTACCTTACATATCAATAAATTTGTGTGAGCTAAAATGAGCATTACACTAACATTTAAAAGTTAATCTTGCATATCAAAATTTTCTTCATGAACTCCATGGATTTAAGTACTTACAACCATGGTTATTGTGTCTTGACCACCATACACGAACACAAAGGTTTCAAAGAGGTTGTTTGTAAAATAAACAAGAGGGTTGTTTGTAAAATAAACATTACCTTTCATTTAATGATTAAATTTTAATGGTGCATGCTGAAAATTCCTCCTTAGTGATCAAAAGGCTCAACAAATTCAAGGAAAAGCCATGTACATATCTCAATGAAAGTTAGCTCAAGGGGTTAGCTTAATAGTGGGTCACTAATGTTGTTGGGCATTTGTCTAATTCTATGGTGTAGACAAGTACCTTGTTAGAATACTTGGGTTAGACACACTAGTCTATATCTACCAGTTTACTAGAGATACCATTTACCAATATGGGGAAACATCTTCCCCTGGAGTTCTTCCTTGGAAAAAATACATTTCAGATGAAAACCATGATCCCCACAAAATTACATTTTTAGAAATTTTTATAACCAAGTCTAAATTTTACCAAAGTTTTGTCAATGCTGAAAAAGTCATGGGCAAGGATACATTTTAAGACAAGATGTGTGCAGCAATGATCATTAGATTTGAATAGATCGGGTGACACAAAATGAAAAATCCATCAATCAAGCACTGTCTGAGGAAGGTTTCTGTTTGTGAATGGCCGAAGGTAAAGGATGATGCATGGGCGTTACTTATCGCCCACGACGAAGGATTTATTAATTCCTTCACTGTTTCTTTATCTCTGAAAGCTTTGGGGATTCCATCGCACCCATCTCTCGATAGGGATATAAGATATAAAATTGTTATGAGAATCTTGGTGAATGAGAGAATTTTGGATGAAGTGTTGGTGAATGAGTGGACCATCAGACATGTGGAAAATATTTTGAACTTTATGGATATTGTGATCATTGTGAATATAAAAGAATTTTATGAAAACGTTTTACATTTTGTTTTTTTTTTGGAATAGTTTTTGGAGATATTTGTTTGAAATTTGATGAAAAATTGTTAGATCTGCGGATTTAAATGATTATTTTTGTATAAGAGTGTCATAGAGTTTTTTAACATGATGAATCCATTTTTACATTAAAAACTAGAGTTTAAACAACAAAAAAATAATGATTTTATGCAGATTTATGTAACAGGATTTTGGTTAAAAAAGACCAAAACATAGAACAGTTAGACAAAGTATATATTTATTTCTTGTATTTAATAAAGTTGGATTGTTCATATTTTTCACATGGAGAAAATATATTGAAAACGTGTTATGTTATGGAAATAAATTCAAATTTCTGTTGTGTTATGTTTAGGATTGCCTCCCATGGCTCTGTGAAAGTTACCAGTGTCGGCATCCTATAGGTTATATCCTGAAGAAATAGATGGACATGATGAATTTGGACGCAATTTGCTGTATTCAATGACTGTTATTTGAGCCATTTTGAAATTCTACCATACAATGCACATGCTTGATTGGAAAATTGTCTAACAAATCTAAATAGTCGTGGGAGATTTACTTGTTGCAATCAAAGATGAGCCTGATAAGAGGGAAACGCGTTATGATGTAATGAATGAAAGAAAGAGGACAAAATTGTCGTTGCTTCTCAGTACGATTGATTTATCTGGTCATGACTTTGGAACACTTTGAACTACTCCCTTTATTTCGCCTTCAACCGACCTGGGATTGCCAACCGTTGAATAGCTGGCTTAGATATGATGTTTTGGGACCTTCACAACATTGGCCACCGGGAGTGATCGATATACCCACTTTGGTAACAACAAAAGCTCAAACAGGAGTGGGTTAATTTGGGAGTAATTTTCTTTCTCAGTTATTTTTGGGTAGGTTTTTTGGCAGTGCGGTTTTAAATTTTCTGTCAAATCAGAAGTTTGATTGATTTTCTGAGCATTTGGGTTAGTTTAAAATGGGACAAATCGAGTAAAGTTATAAAATACATAAAACTTTGATCCATAAAAAACTTAGACTGCTCCTGAAAATCTAGACAAATTGAAGCCCATTTTTTTTGACTAAAAAGAGAAAAGATTATTTTTTGGGTAGGTTTTTTTGGCAGTGCTGTTTTAAATTTTCGGTCAAATCAGAAGTTTGATCGATTTTCTGAGCATTTGGGTTAGTTTAAAATGGGACAAATCTAGTAAAGTTATAAAATACATAAAACTTTGATCCATAAGAAACTCAGACTGCTCCTGAAAATCTAGCCAAATTGAAGCCCCTTTTTTTTACAAAAAGAGAAAAGATTGCTCCGGAGTCAGCTTACTCCAAATCCATTATTCTTCCAACATTTATATTTTTGAAAGTTTTGAGTGTATAAGCTGTTTTTTTTAATAGAGTACTGGCTAAATCATTAAGGAATAACTATGGGCTGAAATTAAGGCGGTGTCTGTTTTTTTTTTATAGAGTACTGGCTAAGTCATTAAGGAATAACTATGGGCTGAAATTTCTTGAAAGATTAACTAAAAATTGAAAACTTATAAATAGGGAGAGGTGTCTGTGTGTTTCCCAGGCCGGCAATCACAGGAGGGCGTTCTGTGTTTGGTGCGCAGAAGAGAAGACACTGTCTTTATATATCTCATCTCTTCTCTTCACACAGTTTGAGATGAATGAGGGCTCTGCGCATGAAACCTCCTGGTCCTATGTCTCTTTTCATTTTACTTTTCTAATATTAACGTTGTTTCGCAACCCACGCTCAGTGGTGTTTTACAGTTGCTGGCGCCTTTCTTACTTCCTTGGCTTCTCATAAGATAGATTTTCTGTGCAGGTGTAATAATATATTTGTTAGTTTTTTTTTTTTCTATCTGGTAGTATTGAATTTCCCATTCTGTTTTGGTAGTAATTTAAATTGAATGAAAATTCTATTCGTATTGAATCATGGGCATTTGTGATTCTCGATTATTTTACAGTTACGATTGTGTAGTGCACACATCTAATTTGCTTAAAAAAAAAAATGACTGAATGTTTCTGATCATTCAAAATTGAAATGAACCAATAATTCGATTTAAAATACAAAATCAACACAAGTATAAGGGATGATCTTATTTAACGGCCTCTTGAACTACCTGCAAGAGTGGCACATGCACAACAGATGATGAGAAAATGTAGATAATGCTCTCTCTCTTCAATGTTTTATTGTGTTCTTACCTATGTACGGCTTTCACGGGAAGCAAACTGTGACCTAATTTTTCTGAGCATTCAAAATCAAATGAAGGATTAATTCGATTTAAAATACAAAATCAGCACAAGTAGTCTTATTTAACGTCCTCTTGAACGACCGGCCTGCAAGAGTGGCACATAAACAACAGATGATGAGAAAATGTAGATAATGCTCTCTCTCTTCTATGTTTTATTGTGTTTTTACCTATGATCAGAATTGATCATCAAGCCAAGACAGCGTTAATGGCTACCCCAAACTTACTCAATGTATTTATCACCTGTGTATTTGTTTCAGCGAAGAGATTGAATGTATAGTAAGTAGAAAGAAATGGGTGCCAATTTACTCCGCCGAAGATAAACTACATTTACAGCTAAATGGCAGAAATCTACTGAACAGGACGAGAAAGAGGCAAAGAAAGTATATCAGTTGTGACCAGCGTGCTTCGATCTCCCTGGAAGCTTTTCGGAGAATCCCCGTTGGATCTCTTGAATACAGCCTTTCGTTTGAGTCGGATGCAGTGTTGAGCAGTTGAGGAGTTTCCATAACATTGGACTCCATTGTTTGTTACGTAAAAGCTGTGACTATTCATTTTGACTGATGAAGAAGAAAAGAGAATAAATTATGAAGACGATGACATGCAGTAAGATGAGATGAAATGATGATCACCTCTTGAATTTGTTTTAAGGGTATTCATTTGATATATAATTTTATGAATTTCAATTATATATGTTTCAAATATATATGGTAATGAATGTTAATTTAATATATATAATAATAATAATAATAATAATTTATTTTTAAAGGTATACATATCTTACTTTTTTTGGATTTGAACCTGTTATCTTTTAAAAGGAAACACATATTCTTAACCATTAGGCCCATTTAGACTGTATATTTTAGTTAAATATAATATTTTACAAACTAAAATATGATAATAATGCTCCAAAACTAAAACTAAAGCATGATAATAATGCTTCAAGATATCAATAGTTATAAAGAAATCTCTTTCATTATTTTTATTATTTTTGGTTTTTATCAATTCACATTATTGATATTATTTTTTGGTTTTTATCAATTCAGATTATTGATGTTGAGTTGCCTATTAAAAAATATATTGTGTGTATAAGAATATTAAAGTAGACCCATTTTCTTTCTTATCTAATTTTTTTCAATTTCCATTTAATACTTATAGATTAGATTTGGAATTAAGATGAATCTACTTATACACAAATTTATTTTCAAAAGTTTTGACCAAATTCAATCAATAAATTAGGAAATATAGGTATGTATGTTTCTCTTTGTATTTAGTTAATAAATTTCATATGGTATACCCATAATACAAATATAGAGTAACATTAATAACTTATTTTTTTTTTCTAATTTTTTTCTAACTTAATAGAAGTGAAATTAAAATGAATATATCTGTATAGAAATTTCTTTTCAAAAGTTTGGACCAAAATTAATCAATAAATTAAGAAATATAGGTATATATCTTTCTCTTTGTATTTTGTCATTGAATTTCATATGTATATCCATCATACCAATAATACTAACATACTAATAGAGAGTAATATTCATAACTGAAATTGTAAAAAAAAACAAAAACACCTACCATAAAAGTGAAAAATAAAAAAATAGTCCATAATAATAATAATAATTTAATATAATAAAATAAATCAACATAGATCCATCTTAATTATAGATCTAAGTGTCCAAATGAATTTTTAATATAACTCAATTTAGAATAATATTTGAGGTCGATTGGATTTAGGTTAGGTGTTTGGGGGGAATGGTTTTTATCCTCCCCACACATGTTCAATTCGTGCAAATGACATGTTGAGCTCTTAAATGAGTATATTGTGTGGTGTTGGCAAGGTACCAACACTCTCACTCTAGCTTTCGGGCTAGAGAGTAAGGGACATGGAGCCACTTTCTTTAATTATGTCTTTTATTATGACATTTGCCAGTATGATTTTCTAAGAGAGGAAGGTAACTCCCACATTATCAAGCAATATACTAACTACTCCAGATTTGTTAGTAGAGTAGTGCTGCTAAGATTTGGGGTGATGGTATATATTCCAGTTGTGAATAAAATAGGGCACGTGCTGTGAGAGGGAATCATGGAGTATGGTAGATGGAGGGCAACATTCTATGTTAGGGTTGGGAAAAACCTAAGTTGAGGACTAGCATTATATGCCACATTATCTATTGTGGTGCTGAATATATCTATGAGGAGTGACATCCTTGTTGAAGACATGGAAAGAATAAACGTTTATTTATGGGTTTTGATGTTGATAACCATGGAGTGTAGATATGATCGTTAAGTTTTCTATTGAAGGAAAGAGTGAAAAATAGATGCTTGGTGACACCTTGAAAGTTTCTGAAAAGAAGAAAATCCCTAAAGGCAATTGATGGATTATTTCATTAAACCTACAATGTAAAGAAAATAAAAATTAGGTGGTCATAAGCTATTCGATGTCTCAGTGGTAAATACTTTGTTTGTAGTGCCAATGGAGAGGTCAATGGATAATATTCGATCCAGATGGATCTTGGTGACCATCCACCTTTTCTACTGAATCACCATTTTGAGCCTGTGGTTTTGATAAGCCATGATATTCACCCTTTTGATGGGGAATGGAATGTAATGTCATCTTCATTTGTGAATTACAGACATCATGTAATGATTTCCTAGTGGTATTATGTACATTCCTACAACATAACATTAATTTACGGAATCTCATTAGAACTTCGTAGTTAAGCGCGCTAAGGCTAGAGTAGTATTTGGATGGGTGACCTCCCAAGAAGTCCTAGTGTTTTACATGTCTATGACATTTTATAAACTTAGTCCAATTTATCCTGCATGCATCATGAGAATTGTTCTCCTCTCACTCTCTCATATATAATTGAGGTGAAGGAGGCCCTTTAAGCATGCAATGGAGTGTGATGTAAAGCTTGTTGAAAATGAAGCGTAGCCAACATCTCTTTCTTTTTAGAGATAGGTTACCCCAGTCTGTCATTTCTTGTTCTACAATGTTTTTCTTTCTTGTTCATTAATAGAAGTTTTTTTTCACTATATTTTTGTGTTCTCCGCATTATCTCTGTGTATTTCCTTGTTATATATCGGTTATATTTTTGTCTTCATGTCATTCTAAAAATAATCTGGATCAGTGGTATCATAGCAGGTTGTTCCTTGTCGTTTCTCAGAGCAGGTCCCCGACGAGGTCAGAGTATAGAGAGTTGGGTCTCACACTGAAAACTTCTCTCGCCAGCCCAAGAGACCTCCCATGGTGGAAGAAAAGAGAGATGACAAAGAAGGATATCCTTTCAAGACATTTCTCGGGGAATCCCTCATGCGACAGAGGAACGAGATGATGGACAACTTTTCTCAGATCCTTCAAAGATTACCGATGGTTGTCGCTAAGGCATCTTCGACAAGAATCCATTTTTCAAGTGTGACACCCTTCAAGCTACAAGTTAATTTTGATATCCCCTTATTTGAAGGCCAGATAAATGCAGATGCTCTAGGTAAAAATGGTTGAATTTACTAGAAGGTTATTACTCTTTCCAAAAAAATATTGACAGTGAAAATATCACCTTCACTCTCCTTAAATCCCTTCCCCATGTCAGAGCTTGGTGAGAAGGTTACTGGGAGAGGTACACCATGGATGAATCTACACTATTTGGGAGAGAACCCACTTGGGAGGCCTTTGTAGATTCCCTAAAGGAGGAGTTCTACCCTGTCAAAAAATATGATGACCAATACATGAGATGGATAACTCTGCATCAGAAAAGAGACCAAATGATGTCGGAGTACACCAACATATTTCATACCTTGTGCTCAAATTTGGGTATCATGAGCGACACCTCATCTTGAAGTACCACAGTGATATACATAGGTACATCCAAACAAAGATTGATTTCTTAAACATCTCTTCACTGGGAGCTACTTATCGATATGCAGTCAAAATTGAGAAGAAATTCAAGCAACAAAGTAAGTGGGAGAAACATGGAAAAGGAAAATCTAACTCACTTAATGAAGGACAGAGCAAGGAAGGCCAACCTCAAGAGATCCAATCCCAGATGCAAGCAAATAAGGGTAACAAGAAGTCTAAGAAAGACACCAGAAAGTGGTGTGAGTTCCACAATATCCCTTGGCACAACATTGATGAATGTCGCTCAATATAGTCATTGGTGGTCGAGCTCAAATAAAAAGAGTCGAACCCCGACTTGGAACTTGATTCAAAAAATAATAAAAGGAGACATATCATTGATACAAAACCCATTGTTGTTATCACAACTACAACAATCCAACTAGAAGAGGATCTTGAGGAGGGGGAGCACCTATTCCATTCACAGATGTGGGTGACGGGGACCCCATTGCATTTTATTGTTAATAACAAAAGCCAAAAGAACATCATCTCAACAAAGGTTTTCAAGCAGTTGGATTTTCCAACAACACCACACCCGCAACCATACAACATCAAGTGGCTTTGTGAGGGTCAAGATATTTGTGTCAGCCAGTAGCATCGCATGTCCTAAGGCATCAATCCATTCAAGGATGAGGTATTGTGTGATGTTTCCCCAATGGAAGTCTATGATGTTCTATTAGGCCAACCATATATGTGGAGGCATCATGATTTTTATGAGTCTCGACCCCATAGTGTCATTGTTACTCTGGGGGGTCAGCTATACAGGATACCAACAATAGTTTCAACTATTGTACCACCAAAACAATGCCACAAATTAATCTCTTATACTACAAAGTTTAGCCTCTTCACAATCCACTCAGAAGGTGAATAGAAGGACACTGCAACCACTGTATCCTCATCCTAAGACCTTTCTATATAGTAGAAGAAGATCGAAAATATTGTATAAGAGTACCAATATGTTCTTGCTGCACCTACCGGGGTACCTCCACATTGCTCAATCAAGCAAGGTTATAATAGAACCATTCATACTCTTCATGATGCATCTTCACTGATAGAGTCCTCCCACACTTAGGTAGATCATGCATCTAGATTGGTTGAATGGATCCAACCCCTCCAACAAAAAATTCATGACAATCTTCAACAAGATAAGAAGGACAACTTCTTCAGAAAAAAAAGAAACGCACCAATCTTCAGATTTAGTAGAAGTCTCCCCATCTCCCAAGGAAACTTGATGCACTAGGGACCATTGCTTCGTAAAGGGGGAGGAATGATCCAGATGGATCTTGGTGGCCATTCACCTTTTCCACTGAATCACCATTTTGAGCGTGTGGTTTTGATAAACCATGATATTCACCCTTTTGATGGGGAATGGAATGTGATGTCATCTTCATTTGTTAATTACAAACATCGTGTAATGATTTCCTAGTGGTCTTTTGTACATGCCTAAAACATATCATTAATGCATCAGATCCCATTATAACTCTGCAGTTAAGTGCGCTCAAGATAGAGTAGTACTGGGATGGGTGACTACCTCAGGAAGTCTTAGTGTTTTACATGCCTATAGCATTTCATAAACTTAGTCCAATTTATCCCACATGCATCATGAGAATTGTTCTCCTCTCACTCTCTCGTATATATTAATTGAGGTGAAGGAGGCCCTTTAAGCATGCAATGGAGTGTGATGTAAATCTTGTTGTGAATGAAGCGTAGCCAACATCTCTTTCTTTTCATATATAGGTTACCCCATTTTGCCAATTTGCGTTCTACAATGTTTTTATCTCTTGCTCATTAATGTAAGTTGGTTTTCACTATATTTATGTGTTCTTCGCATTATCTCTATGTATTTCCTTGTTATATATCGGTTATATTTTTGTCTTCATGTCATTCTCAAAATAATTCGGATCAATATTTACGGAGCCTAGATGAAGAGACACCCATAGAATAAATGAAACTCTTGTTCGTTGTGTGAAATTCCCTTATCTTGCATGATCATATGCTTTGTGTGCCTAAGGTTTCCTCATTTTGGGAATGGATGGAGACTCCACAAGCACATCTAGGGTTTTCATAAGTGTTAGGTTAACAAAATTTTGAATTTGTGTGACAAGGTCTGGGGTTTAGCTATGAAGGTGATCCGAAAATCATTAGATGTGAAATAATTAGATAAACATCCAACCAGATTTGGTAAATGAAGATCGCTTGACTATTTGCAAAAACACGTGTGAATATGTTTACTTGTCCATAAACTTCATTAATATTGATGAATAGATTGAAGTGTAAATGAGATAACACAACCAAAAATAAAAGAGCTCAAATTACATATGTAGTTGACATACATCACTGCATCTTCAAAGTCCCTTTAGATAGCATGATTATTCTTCATCATTTCAAAACACCAAATTACATTACAATATGTACTTATAAAAATCCAAATTATTGAACTCTCTTTAATTCTGCTGCTCAAATGCAGAAAATGATTTTACCATTGAATTCCTTGCGAAATTCTGAGAAATTTGAGTATAAAGTTGGCAAAATTCTGAACAGGGGCCAAAAAGCCCTTTTTACACGTATAACAAAACTATGTGTCTCATACATGACAAACTGAGATAAGACTTTTACAAATGACCTCTGATCACAAAAAAAACTCCATATTCATAATCCTTGTAGAAAAATGAATCCAATGAGTATAAACTTTCCCAGGTGTGGACAATATACCCTATGGCACTCTTTTCCATGCAAAACATAAACTTAACAAACTCGGCACACACTTCGAGATGCATAAATGCACTCTGCATTGAAATTCATGCAACTTGGCATGTGTTCTTGAATTGGAATGTGTGTTCTTCCTTGGTCCCTACACCCAATAAATAGGGCACAGACCCCTTAACCACCTCCTCAAATAATGGATGGTCTTTAATTAGAATTCAATATATAGTTATAAACAACTGGCAATAGTGGTAAGTTGGTTAGAGGAGGTATCTAAGTCATTGGTATTGTTGTCATATCGAGGATTCTATTCCCACCGACCATAAGTTATGGTGGATTTTTTTATTTGTTACAACTATATATATATATATATATATATATATATATATATATATATATATAGTTCGTTAGTTGAAATGACCCGAACTTTGGGTTATCATATGGTTAACAATTAAACCATATGTTATAACTATTATTTTTGGTATATAAATTTAACCTCCACATGGAACATAGTTGTGCTTACATGGCATACAAATGAACCAAGCATTAGGTCTAGGGTCAAGGGCTTAGCCCCTCCACCCTTTAACTTCTCAATTGAACTTTAATTACAATTTAAATATATTTTTATGTCATATATGGGTTAATTCATGTTGCTTGGTGCGTTGGTATGGAGGGATTTGTTAATGATTTGGGAGGTTATGGAGGTCGTAGGTTTGACCCCTGTTGATTTGATAAATTTTTATACATATTAACCAATATTGGCTAATGGGAGGTTGCCACGTGCATGCAACCTCTCATTGGCTATCCTTGCCACATGTCAATGAACCATTGGTCCACTTGGAGTGTACCATATTCTCAGTCATATTCCAACCAATATGCCATGTCATGAGTTCCTACCGCATCAATATTCAAGTGTCACCCTCTAGTGGTGCCACATGGTACCCTTCTTTGATTTTTTCCCTGATTTGACCAAACTTTGACTGCTCATAAATTTTACATACGAGATATGTTTGACTTGTCGTTTGTGCCATTGGAAATTTGATGACGAGATCTATGCAATGATGTTGTTTTCTTGATCATTTGAGACGATCAAAGTTTACAATTTTCTGGACCCCCTGGGACCTTCGTGAGTGTTCTGGATCCTCCTGGACCTCTACGAGTGTTCCTTAGATCCTCCTGGATCACACCTCCCCACTGGAGGACTTTTGGACCTCCAAAAGTATGGATTATTCAGAAATGAGGTGAGAATTATTTCACCTCACTTGTCTAGTATCATCCATCCTTCTTCCTTGGATAACAAGAACCTGAATCATCACAACCATAATGAATAATGAAACAACAATGCTAACCAAGTTAAAAATTCCCTTAAATTCACAAACCCCGCCATTCATTGTTGCAGTAGCCAACCATATTCCAATGATTAGTAATAAATTGATCAACAAAACCAAATATACAGATGATAAATTGAATGCACCATCAACATATCTGCCCTTCTTAACAGGAACAACATCAACCAAAGGGAATGTTCTGCTTTCAATTGTAGGTTGTAAATCTAGATCCTAGAGACTAGCATTAGCTAGCATGTGCCCTATAGTGATAAATGTCAAATTCACCTTCATCCAATGAGCTCTCACAATGAACTTAATCCCATCCTTTTAAACATGATACTTGTTATGTTCCTTGTAGAAAATGTCCTTCATGTCATACAATCATGGACTTCCTAGAACCATCCTGCAAAAGTCAAGAGGAACAACATCTAACTCAACCTCATCAATGAAACTAGATGTGATCACGAACCATAACTTGCACTGTTTAGTTACCTGTACTTGAGAACTATCACAAATCCATCCCAAAGGAAATGGTCTCGAATGAGGCCTAGTTTCCAATCCCAACTTATGAACAACTTTCTATGAAATAAGATTCACTTGTGATCCACTATCGATATGTTGATTAAGGTTGGTTGTCATTGATGTCAACCCTTGAAGAAAGCCCCGTAGCACAAAGGTTTGGGTAATGGAACCAATATTGTTTGATGTAAATATGACTCATTATTGTCTTTTCATGGTTGATAAGAAGTAAGTATGGATGAACTCCAAAGTGGTCCCCTTATGGTGAAATCCCTCACTAGAAGACGCTTTGTGGATTAAGATAACCCATGCTTAATTGTGGAATAATGAGATGAAGGACACTGAATTTGTCAGGGAAACTATCCTATATGGATATTTCTTTTCATCTCATTTACGGTGGTATGTGGAACGCCACATAACTCCTCACAGTTAGAGAGTTATGACCATGTGAAGTTGGAGAACCCAGGTTTGGGTAATGGACCCAAGTTTGTTTGATGGATAACGGTATGATTTTTGCTATATTTGAAGGTAATACTATTATAGATGGATATTACATTTCATTCCATTTCTGTTGGTATGTGGAACTTCACATAACTCCTCACAGTTTGAGAGTTATGGCCTTACGAAGTTGGAGGACCCTCTTATGTCATCTAGAAGCCCCAAAAGGTCAAAGTAGTCAAAGTGGTTTAAGAGATTTTAGAAGGTAAATAATAAAGTGAAGTGATGAGTGTAATATGATTCAAATTAAATACAAAATAAATTATTTAAATAATAAATTTAATGGAGAAATTAAAAGTGGGTTAACCATAAAATAAGGAAAGTGGGCAAAGTGACCTAGAAGATGTTTTTAAGGAAGCTACTTGGAGGGTATAAATAAGAGGCAAGGCTCTCTCATTTTAGACACACTTGAGAATATTGAATACCTATAAGTGTTTGAGGTAAACAAAGGATATCTAAGATGAATTTCTAAGGAAAGTGAAGAAAAGAAGGCCAGAATTCAAGGAAGGATAAATTCTTTTGATGATGCTTTCTAAGGTATGTTTTTTTTTTTCAGGTCATCTTACCATTTTCACAATAATTGTTTTTCTAGAATGACTCAGACCGTGAAATTTCTATTCCATTGAGGAAATGTATCCAAGTATATGTGGTAAACAATTCATCTTGTGGGTCATTGTATTTTTGGAGTTACACTCCGTGGAAAATAGGGTTTGTGGCTAGTCCTGAAACTAGTAAAAAACATGTGTTTCGAGTAAAAACATCATAACTTCTTCATAACAGATCCAAATTCAGTAAGAAAAAATGTGTTGGCCAGAATTCAACAAGGTGTGCCATTTTTGCCATAACTCTTTTTTTGAGAGGTTCCAAGTAGTGACACCTGGAGGAATTGCATAAAAAACACTGAAAAACATTGTGTATCATTTTCATATCTTTATTCATTACAGGGACAAAGTTATGATTATTTCAAGTTAGGGTTGTTGACAAATCCAAAACTAGTCTTGTGAGACTAAAGAAACATTTTATGAAAACGCTAGTTTCTTGTTGTTAAAGTTAAGGAAGGTTTGCAAGTATGTAATCATATAAAATAGGTCTATTACAGAGTTACAAATCATATTTGGATGATGAAATTGATGAGGGATTTTGGTTGAGGTACAAGTTGGGTACATGGTTGAGACAAGCAGTTGATGAGTTGACACATACATGAGGCGTATAGTTGATGATGTTGGTCATATTGATGAGTCAAAGTTGATGAGTAATTGACACATGATTGGTACATACTTGGTACATGGTTGGTTTCACTTGTTTATGGTATAGGTTGATTACAGATCATTTGGTACAGGTTGGTGCATGGTTCATGCACTTGTTTATGGTACAGGTTGATTACAGGTTGAGGTACAGGTTGATGCATGGTTGATGCATGGTTGATGCATGGTTCAGGTTTATTGGTACATTTTTACAGTGGTATATCTCACAGTGATAGTGTGACAGTGGTTTCATCATTCTACTTCTACTTCAGAGCGGTTGGACGGGGCAAGGACAGGTAGTTGTAGCCACCTTCCAGTTGTAGCCGGAGAAAATAGGGGGTTGTAGCCTCTTTCTAGTTGTAGCTAGATAATTGGGGAGTTGGAGCTTCCCTCAGGTCATAGCCTGAGAAACTAGGGGGTTGGAGCTTCCTTCCAGTTGCAGCTGGAAAACAAAGGAAGTTGGTGCTTCCAATGAATGTAATTCTTCAAGACATATAAGATAAAGCATTCTGTGGTTTTCTCCCGATTTGGGTTTCCACGTAAAACACTGATGCACTGTGTATGTGTGTGATTGTTCATTTCTTATTGCTCATTATTGGATAATAATTCTACATTGATATAACACTTGGATTATTTGGAGAAAAAAAATTATAATTATGCTATTACTAATTCACCCCCCCTCTCAGTAATCCAACAATTGGTATCAGAGCAGGTTCCTTCAAAAATTAGTTTAACCACTGAAAGGTAGATCATGGAGAGTACCAACTCATATAAAAATGGAATACAACACTTTTATGGATAGAAGTATGCTTTTTGGAGCATAAGGATGAAGACATATATACAAGCACAGGGGTTTGAAATTTGGCAATCAATTGTAGATGGATACATAGTACCAACAGTTCCACCAAAAAATGACAAAGCAGTGAAACTTGGTCAGAATAACTCCAAATCTACAAATTCACTTTTGAATGGTCTCAGTGAAACAATATTCACCAAATTTGCACATTATAAATCTGCTAAAGAGATTTGGGACAAGCTTCGAGATATTTATGAAGGAGATACAAAATTCAAAGCAACAAAAATTCAAACTTACAGAGGTAAGTTCGAACAACTAAAAATGAAGGAATATGAGAATATTGCAACCTACTTTTTAAGATTTAACGAAACAGTGAATGCAATCATAGGATTGGGAGAATAAATAGAAGAATCTGTAATTTTTCAAAAGGTACTAAGATCTCTTCCTATGATAGTCAACCCTAAGATATCAACACTAGAATAAAGATCGGATCTGAACTCAATAAGAATGGATGAATTGCATGGAATCTTCACAGCATATGAAATGAGAACTGAACAGGAAAATCTAGATCTAAAAGAAGCATCCTTCAAAGCATCCAAAAGATCAAAGCAAAAGAAAAAGGAATAAGAAGAATATAGCAGCAACAACGACGTCTCAAAAGATCATGAAGAAGTGGCCAATTTCGTCAAAAGAATGAACGAGGGAACCAATGGTAGGTATAGAGGTAAGCTTCCTTTAATTTTTTTTAATTGTGATGGTATTGGTCATTTTGCTGACAAATGTCCTCATAAGAAAAAGAGAAATGATGAAGGTTACTCAAAAGGAAAACACACATGTAAAGGCAAAAGAAATACAAATAAAGATTTCAAGAAAAGCTTATGCATCAAAAAAGACATCTCATCATCAGATGAAGATGAAATCAATGACAGTGAGACAGAAAGAGTTCTATTCATGGAAGTAAAAAATTTTGACAAAGAAGACTCCGAAGAAGAATATGAAGAAGCCGAAGAAGGATATGAAGAAGGAGAAGATGAAATTGAAGAGGCAGAAGTTGGCTATCGAGAAGAATTAATGTGTTCCATAGAAGTTATCAGAAGAGAAAAGAAGAAAAACAAGAAACTACAAGCATAACTAGACAAGAAAAAGGACACTCGAGAACTAGAACAAATGATCACAAGATTGAAGGTTCAAATAGAAGAAGATAAAAGAATTGAAGAAGCACTAAAAGAACAACTAGAAGAAAATGACAAGATCATTGGAAACTTGGAAGCAGTGTTTGTCACACTAAGAAAGGATATTCAAAATAGAAATATGCAGAATATCTCAAAAGTTCTGGATGAAATTATTAGTAGTAAAAAATCTCATCTTGACAAGTCTAGACTTGGATACAATCAGACAGAAAAGGGATCAAGTTCCAAAACAACAGAGCAAGAAATAAATCCAAAAAGCTATGCAAAAAAAATCAAAGGGGATAGGAAGATATACAAGGAAGATTACAGAGACACTCCTCCACCAAGAATATTCATATTTCAAAATCAACAACAGACAGATATGCCTCAAGAAGAAGAAGGATTCATAAGAGCACCTTCTTTCAGAAGATCTTCAACTCCCAGGTATCAAACTATATTTTTTTGTTTATGTTATGCATGTAATAATTTTGGACATAAAGTTGTGAGTTGCAGAGCTAACAACATGAACAATAACAACTTTGAGAGTCATACACAAAGGGGTTACTCAAGAAGACCTAGTGAAACACAAAGAAGAAGTTACAACAGGTTTGAATCTTTGAGCACTGAAATGGAATGTTACAAATGTAACAATTTTGGACACGTGGCCAAAAATTAAACAATGACAGTCCCTCCTAAAGAACCTCAACAGAATAACAACAATCACAGACAAGAACCTCAGAAAACGACATAGAAAAGAAAGCAAGATCAGTATAGCAATGAAGAATGCACAGTCGCTCTACAAGTTAAGAAGAAGAAACATGGTTGGTATGTTGACAATGGATGCTCAAAACACATGACAGGTGATAGAGACAAATTTCTTACATTATGAAAGGAAAGAAATGGATCAGTCTCCTTCGAAAATGATAATTCAGCCAAAATCATTGGAGAAGGCATAGTCTGAATTGGGAACAAGAATAAAAAGGCACAAAATGTTCTACTGGTAGAAGATATGAAACATAATCTTCTAACTATGAGTCAAATGAGTGACCAAGGTCATAAAGTTACTTTCGTCTCACAAAAGTGTGAGATAAGAAGAGAAGGTTCAAGGAAATTTGTTGGTATAGCTGCAAGAACTTCAAACAACATATATGTGTTAAGTGAAATTGGAAATGAAAAGTGTTGTCTAGGAAAAAAAGATGAAAGTTGGCTATGATATAGAAGAATGGGTCACATGCATTTTGATAACCTTGTCAAAGTCAACAAAAGAAAAGCAGTCAGAGAAATGCCCTAGATCATGAAACCAACCAACACTTTATGCAAGCATTATCAACAAGGAAAGCAAACAAAGACCAGGTTCAAATCAAAGGAATATTCAACAACAAGACCACTAGAAATTGTGCATACTGATCTAGTTGGACCAACCACAACAAAGGTCTTAAAATGTGAGAGATACTTTATGTTATTAGTTGATGATTATACAAGAATGACTGCAGTTTTCTTTCTCAAGAACAAGTCAGAAGCTTTTGAAAACTTCAATATCTACAAGAAAATGGTTGAAAATGAGATGGATTCAAGAATCAAATGCTTGAGATATGATAATGGAGTAGAGTTCACTTCAAAGGAATTTATGGACTACTGCAATAGTCATGGAATAAAAAGACAATTCTCCATTGTTAGGACACCTAAACAAAATGGAATTGTTGAAAGAAATAACAGGACAGTACAGGAAATGGCTCGAACAATGCTAATGGATTCCAAATTGACAGATATATTTTGGACACAGGCAGTGCATACAACAATTCACATTCAAAACAGATTAATGTTCACAAACAACACTGATAAAACTCCCTACGAGCTATGGAAAGGAAGACCAGCAAATGTGAAGCACTTCAGAGTTTTTGGAAGCAAATGCTACATCAAAAGAGAAGAAGGAAGAATGGGAAAGTTTGACTCTCGTGTGGACAAAGGAGTACTTGTTGGTTACTCAAGTACAAGGAAAGCATACAAGTGCTACAATCTAAGATTGAACAAAGTTGTGGAAAGCATCAACGTAACAATTGATGAAACAGGCAGACTAGAATCAAAGGAAGAAGAAAACAAATCAATGGAACAACTTTTCGAAGAAGAAGAAGAAAAAGATGAAGTAGAAGAGGAAGATAAAGATAATCCAACTAAAACAGAAGATCAAGTTCATCAAGTATCTCCAAAGACACCTAGAAAATGAGTACAGAAGAATCATCCTTCATATCAGATTATTGGAAACAAAGATGCAGGAGTTGAGACTAGAAGAAAAATCCATTCACCAGAACAGACACACATAACACTCTTATCTATAATTGAACCAAACTGTTTTGAAGAAGCCAACAAGGATGAATTTTGGAATAAGGCCATGAATGAAGAATTGGATCAAATAGAGAAAAATGACACTTGGGAACTGGTTCCAAGACCAAATAATAAGAATGTGATCGGCACAAAAGGGTTTTCAGGAATAAATTAAATGAAGATGGACAAGTTACAAGGAACAAAGCTAGATTGGTATGTAAAGGATATGCACAGATTGAAGGAATCGTCTTTGAAGAGACATTTTCCCCAGTTGCCAAAATGGAAGCAATCTGGTTGCTTTTAGCCTATGCATTTTCAAAAAATGTTAAAGTATATCAGATGGACATAAAATCAACTTTTCTGAATGGGGAATTTGAAGAAGAATTCTACATTGAACAACCAGAAGGATTTTAGTTGTCAGAGAACACAGATTATGTGTTTAAATTAAAGAAGGCCTTGTATGGTCTAAAATAGGCTCCTAGAGCATGGTACTCTAGACTAGATAAGTATCTGCACTAGGAAGGGTTCAAAAAAATAAGTGCAGACAACAACCTCTACATCAAGGTAAGTGAAGGTAATATTTTATTAATTGATGTTTATGTTGATGATATTATTTTTTGTAGTGATGATGACATGTTAAGCCAGAAATTTGCAAAAGATATGAAAAATGAATTTGAAATGTCATTACTTGGAGAACTATCCTTCTTTTTGGGACTTCAGATACGTCAAAGCAACCAAGGAATCTTTATTTCTCAAACCAAGTATATTAGAGAAATGCTAAAGAGGTTCGGAATGGAAGATTGCAAACCAGTTATCACTCCCATGCAAACTAGTTGCAAGTTGAGCAGAGATGATGATTCAAAGTCTACAGATCAAAGGCAATATAGGTCAATGATTGGCAACCTACTATATGTGACAGCATCCAGACCATATGTAATACAGGCAGTTGGATAGGTGGCACGATTTCAAACAGCACCAAAGAAGTCACATGTGTTAGAAGTGAAGAGGATTTTCAGATATCTCAAGGGAAGAGAAGAGTTTGGATTATGGTATCCAAAAGGAAAGGATTTATCACTTAAATTGCCTACACAAATGCATATTGGGTAGGTTGTATTGATGACCTACAAAGAACCAGTGGAGCAGTGTTCTACTTCGATGAGTGTTTAGTATCATGGATAAGAAAGAAACAATCATCAATATCTTTATCTACAACCGAGGCAAAGTATATTGCAACAACATCATGTTGTACATAGGTTCTTTAGATGAAACAAACTCTAACAGATATACAAGTTGAGTATGATGAGCCCATTCCAATCTATTGTGATAATACAAGCGCCATTAGTATCTTAAAGAACCCGGTGATGCACTCCAAGACAAAGAACAGTCCAATAAAGTATCACTTTCTACGGGAGAAGGTTGTAGAAAATAACATCAGAGTTGAGTATGTGGGTACAAAAGAACAAGTGGAAGACATCTTCAGAAAACCACTTCCACGGGAATCCTTTGAATATCTTCGTCAGAGACTTGGATTTATTTCTACTCCAAAATGAATGCTTTTTGAATGATTATCTTATATGTCTTATATTTACATGAGGAAGCACCATAAGAGGACATTTCAGTCAGGGGGAGCAACCCCGGATGGAAATATACCTTTTCCATTGATGACAAAGGGGCAAAGATTTATCAGATGCAGAAGATAAATGCATGGTTCCAGGGGGAGCATATTTATCATATGCAGAGGACAGAGGCATGGTTCTAGGGGGAGCATGATTGATATGATTTTAGTATTACATCAGAGTATTTCCATCAATGTCAAAGGGGGAGATTGTTGATTAAGGTTGGTTGTCATTGATGTCAACCCTTGATTTGGGTAATGGACCCAAGATTTTTTGATGTAAATATGACAAATTATTTTCTTTTCATGGTTGATAATAAGTAAATATGGATGAACTCCAAAGTGGTCCCCTTATGGTCAAAGCCCTCACGAGAAGATGCTTTGTGGAGTAAGAGAACCCATGCTTAATTATGGAATAATGAGATGAAGGATAGTGAATTTGTCAGGGAAACTATCATATATGGATATTTCTTATCATGCCATTTCCGGTGGTATGTGGAACGTCACATAACTCCTCACAGTTAGAGAGTTATGACCATGTGAAGTTGGAGAACCCAGGTTTGTGTAATGGACCCAAGTTTGTTTGATGGATAACAATATGATTTTTTATATATTTGACGGTAATACTATTCTATATGGATAGTACATGTCATTTCATTTCTGGTGGTATGTGGAACGTCATATAACTCCTCACGGTTTGAGAGTTATGGCCTTACGAAGTTGGAGGACCCTCTTATGTAATCTAGAAGCCCCAAAAGATCAAAGTAGTCAAAGTGGTTTAAGAGATTTTAGAAGGTAAATAATAAATTGAATTGATGAGTGTACTATGATTCAAATTGAATACAAAATAAATTATTTAAATAATAAATTTAATGGATAAATTAGAAGTGGGTTAACCCTAAAATAAGGAAACTGGGCAAAGTGACCTAGAAGATGTTTTTAAGGAAGCTACTTGGAGAGTATAAATAAGAGGCAAGGCTCTCTCATTTTAGACACACTTGAGTATATTGAATACATATAGGTGTATGAGGTAACCAAAGGATATCTAAACCAAATTTCTAAGGAAAGTGAAGAAAAGAAGGCCGAAATTCAAGGAAGGATAAATTCGTTTGATGATGCTTTCTAAGGTATGTTTTTTTCAGGTCATCTCACCATTTTCACAATAAAGTTCTTTCTAGAATGATTTAGACCATGAAATTGTTATAAAATTGAGGAAACATATCAAGTATCTGTGATAAAAAAAATCATTTTGTGGGTCATTGTATTTTTGGATTTACAGTCTGTGGAAAATAGGGTTTGTGGCTAGTCCTGAAATTAGTCAAAAAAAAGTGTTTCGGGTAAAAAGGTCATCAATTATTCATAAAAGATAAAAATTCAGTAAGACCAAATGTGTTGGTTAGAGTAGAGTCTGTAGTATGTTTTGTAACATTTTAATATCAATTAAACAAATATTTTGTGTGGGGAATGCTCTATAAGTTCGCTCTCTAGAATAAGCCAGAATTCAACAAGGTGTGCCATTTTTGCCATAAATCCTTTTTTGAGAGGTTCCCAGTAGTGATACCTGGACTAATTTCATAAAACACAATGAAGAACATTGTGTATCATTTTCAGAGCTTTATTCATTACAGGTACAAAGTTATGATTATTTCAAGTTAGGGTTGTTGACTAATCCAAAACTAGTCTTGTGAGACTAAAGAAACGTTTGATGAAAATGTTAGTCTCTTGTTGTTAAAGTTAAGAAAGGTTTGCAGGTATGTGATCATATACACCAAGTCTATTACAGAGTTACATATCATATTTGGATGATGAAATTGATGAGGGCTTTTGGTTGAGGTACAAGTTGGGTACATGGTTGAGACAAGTAGTTGATGAGTTGGCACATACATGAGGTGTATAATTGATGATGTTGGTACATATTGATGAGTACTTGACACATGATTGGTACATACTTGGTACATGGTTGGTTTCACTTGTTTATGGTACAGGTTGATTACAGATTGTTTGGTACAGGTTGGTGCATGGTTGATGCACTTGTTTATGGTACAGGTTGAGGTACAGGTTGATGCATGGTTCAGGTTTATTGGTACATGTTTACAACAATATATCTCACGGTGATAGTTTGACAGTGGTTCCATCATTCTACTTCTACTTCAGGGTGGTTGGATGGGGCAAGGACATGTGGTTGTAGCCACCTTCCGGTTGCAGCTAGAGAACATAGGGGGTTGTGGCCTCCTTCTCGTTATAGCCAAAGAATTGGGGAGTTGGAGCTTCCCTTAGGTTGTAGCATGAGAAACTAGGGGTTGGAGCCTCCTTCCAGTTGCATCTGGAAAATAAAGGAAGTTGGTGCTTCCAATGAATGTAATTCTTCAAGACATTTAAGATAAAGCATTATGTGGTTTTCTCCCGATTCGGGTTTCCACATAAAACATTGGTGTACTATGTATGTGTGTGATTTTTCATTTCTTATTGCTCATTATTGGATAATAATTCTACATTGATATAACACTTGGATTATTTGGAGAAAAAAATTTATAATTACGCTATTACTAATTCACCCCCCTCTCAGTAATCCAACAATTGGTATCAGAGCAGGTTCCTTCAGAAATCAGTTTAACCACTAAAAGGTAGATCATGGAGAGTACCAACTCATATAAAAATGGAATACAACACTTTGA
The DNA here is from genome assembly GCA_009831015.1 of Picea engelmannii. Lineage (NCBI taxonomy): Eukaryota > Viridiplantae > Streptophyta > Pinopsida > Pinales > Pinaceae > Picea > Picea engelmannii. The sequence continues at coordinate 435,718 of ML781142.1, read as the reverse complement.
TGGACAGAAGTATGCTTTTTGGAGCATAAGGATGAAGACATATATACAAGCACAGGGGTTTGAAATTTGGCAATCAATTGTAGATGGATACATAGTACCAACAGTTCCACCAAAAAATGACAAAGCAGTGAAACTTGGTCAGAATAATTCCAAATCTACAAATGCACTTTTGAATTGTCTCAGTGAAACAATATTCACCAAAGTTGCACATTGTAAATCCGCTAAAGAGATTTGGGACAAGCTTCGAAATATTTATGAAGGAGATACAAAAGTCAAAGCAACAAAACTTCAAACTTACACAGGTCAGTTCGACAACTAAAATTGAAGGAAGATGAGAATATTGTAGCCTACTTATTAAGAGTTGACGAAACAATGAATGCAATCATAGGATTGGGAGAAGAAATCGAAGAATCTGTAATTGTTCAAAAGGTACTAAGATCTCTTCCTATGAGATTCAACCCTAAGATATCATCACTAGAAGAAAGATAGGATCTGAACTCAATAAGCATGGACGAACTGCATGGAATATTCACATCATATGAAATGAGAACTGAACATGAAAATCAAGATGTAAAAGAATCAACCTTCAACGCATCCAAAAGATCAAAGAAAAAAAAAAGAACAAGAAGAATACAGTAGCAACAATGACATCTCAGAAGATGATGAAGAAGTGGCCAACTTCATCAAAAGACTGAATAAGGGAACCAATGGTAGGTATAGAGGTAATCTTCCTTTAATTTGTTTTAATTGTGATGGTATTGGTCATTTTGCTAACAAATGTCCTCATAAGAAAAAGAGAAATGATGAAGGTTACTCAAAATTCAAACACACATATAAAGGAAAAAGAACTACAAAGAAAGATTTCAAGAAAAGATTATTCATCAAAGAAGACATCTCATCATCAGATGAAGATGAAATCATTGACAGTGAGACAGGAAGAGTTCTATTCATGGCAGTAAAAGATTCTGACAAAGAAGACTCCGAAGAAGAATATGAAGAAGCCGAAGAAGGATATGAAGAAGTCGAAGACGAAATTGAAGAGGCAGAAGTTGACTATCGAGAAGAATTAATGTGTGCCATAGAAGTTATCAGAATAGAAAAGAAGAATAAAAAAAGAAACTACAAGTAGAACTAGACAAGAAAAAGGACACTCGAGAACTAGAAAAAATGATCACAAGATTGAAGGTTCAAATAGAAGAAGATAAAGGAATTGAAGAAGCACTCAAAGAGAAACTAGAAGAAAAGGACAAGATCATTGGAAACTTGGAAGCAGACATTGTCACACTAAGAAAGGATATTCAAAAGAAAAATATGCAGAATAGCTCAAAAGTTCTAGATGACATTATCAGCAGTCAAAAATCTCATCTTGACAAGTCTGGACTTGGATACAATCAAACAGAAAAGGGATCAAGCTCCAAAACAACAGAGTAGGAAACAAATCCAAAAAGCTATGTAGAAACAATCAAAGGCGATAGGAAAATATACAAGGAAGATTACAGAGACACTCCTCCATCGAGAAGATTCATATTTTAGAATCAACAATAGACAGATAGGGCTCAAGAAGAAGAAGGATTCATAATAGCACCTTCTTTCAGAAGATATTCAACTCTCAGGTATCAAACTATATTTTTTGGTTCATATTATGCATGTAATAATTTTGGACATAAATTTGTGAATTGCAAAGCTAACAACAGGAGAAATAACAACTTTGAGAGTCATACACAAAGGGGTTACTCAAAAATACCTAGTGAAACACAAAGAAGAAGTTACAACAGGTTTGAATCTTTGAGAACTGAAGTGGAATGTTACAAATGTAACAATTTTGGACACATGACAAAAAATTGCAGAATGACAGTCCCTCCTAAAGAACCTCAACATAATAACAACAGTCACAGACAAGAACCTCAGAAAATGACATGGATAAGAATTTAGCAATATTAGTATAGCAATGAAGAATGCACAATCTCTCTACAAGCTAAGTAGAAGAAACACGGTTGGTATGTTGACAATAGGTGTTCAAAACACATGATAGGTGATAGAGACAAATTTATTACATTACAAAAGGAAAGAAATGGATCAGTCTCATTCGGAAATGATAATTCAGCCAAAATCATTGGAGAAGGCATAGTTCGCATTGGGAACAAGAATAAAAATGCACAAAATGTTCTATTGGTAGAAGATATGAAACATAATCTTCTAAGTGTGATTAAATGTGTTACGAAGTTCATAAAGTTACTTTCAATTCACAAAAGTGTGAGATAAGAAGACAAGGTTCAGGGAAATTGGTTGGTACAACTGCAAGAACTTCAAACAAAATATATGTGTTAAGTGAAATTGGAAATGAAAAGTGTTTTCTAGGAAAGGAAGATGATTGTTGGCTATGGAACAAAAGAATGGGTCACATGCATTTTGATAAACTTGTCAAAGTCAACAAAAGAGAAGCAGTCAGAGAAATGCCCCAGATCACGAAACCAACCAACACTTTATGCAAGCATTGTCAAAAAGGAAAGAAAACAAAGACCAAGTTCAAATCAAAGGAATATTCAACAACAAGACCACTAGAAATTGTGCATACTCATATAGTTGGACCAACTACAACAAAGGGATAAAAATGTGAGAGATACTTTATGTTATTAGTTGATGATTATACAAGAATGACTACAGTTTTTTTTCTCAAGAACAAGTCAGAAGCTTTTGAAAACTTCAATATCTACAAGGAAATGGTTGAAAATGAGATGGATTTAAGAATCAAATGCTTGAGATATGATAATGGAGGAGAGTTCACTTCAAAGGAATTTATGGACTACTGCAGCAGTCATGGAATAAAAAGGCAATTCTCCGTTGCTAGGACACCTCATCATAATGGAGTTGTTGAAAGAAAGAATAGAATAGTACAAGAAATGGCTCGAACAATACTAATGGATTCAAAATTGACATATATATTTTGGACACAGGCAATGCATACAACAGTTAACATTCAAAACAGAGTAATGCTAAAAAAAAACACTGATAAAACTCCCTACGAGCTATGGAAAGGAATACAAGAAAATGTGAATCACTTCAAAGTTTTTGGAAGCAAATGATACATCAAAAGAGAAGATGGCAGAATGGGAAAGTTTGACTCTCATGTGAACAAAGGAGTACTTGTTGGTTACTCAAGTACAAGGAAATAATACAAGTGTTACAATCTAAGATTGAACAAAGTTGTGGAAAGCATCAACGTAACAATTGATGAAATAGGTAGACCAGAATCAAAGGAAGAAGAAAACAAATCAATGGAACAACTTTTCAAAGAAGAAGAAGTAGAAGATGAAGTAGAAGAGGAAGATGAAGAGAATCCAACAGAAACAAAAGATTAAGTTCAAAAAGTATCTCCAAAGACACCTAGCAAAAGAGTATAGAAGAATCATCCTTTAGATCAAATTATTGGAAACAAAGATGCAGGAGTTTAGACTAGAAGAAAAATCCGTTCACCAGAACAAACACACCTAGCACTCTTATCTACAATTGAACCAAACTGTTTTGAAGAATCCAACAAGGATGAATTTTGGAATAAGTCCATGAATGAAGAATTGGATCAAATAGAGAAAAATGACACTTGGGAACTGGTTCTAAGACCAAAGAATAAGAATGTGATTAGCACAAAATGGGTTTTCAGGAATAAATTAAATGAATATGGACAAGTTACAAGGAACAAAGCTAGATTGGTATGTGAAGGATATGCACATATTGAAGGAATCGACTTTGAAGAGACATTTTCCCCAGTTGATAGAATGGAAGCAATTCGATTGCTTTTAGCCTATGCATGCTCCAAAAATGTTAAAGTATATCATATGGAATTTAAATCATATTTTCTGAATGGGGAACTTGAAGAATAAGTCTACATTGAACAACCAAAAGGATTTCAGTTTTCAGAGAACGCAAATTATGTGTGTAAATTAAAGAAGGCCTTGTATGGTCTAAAATAGGCTCCTAGAGCATGGTACTCTAGACTAGATAAGTAACTGCAACAGGCAGGGTTCAGAAAAGGAAGTTCAAACAACAACCTCTACATCAAAGTAAGTGAAGGTAATATTTTATTAATTGAAGTTTATGTTGATGATATTATTTTTGGTAGTGATGATGACAGGTTAAGCCAGAAATTTGCAAAAGATATGAAGAATGAATTTGAAATGTCATTAATTGGAGAACTATCCTTCTTTTTGGGACTTCAGATACATCAAAGCAACCAAGGAATCTTTATTTCTCAAACCAAGTATATCATAGAAATGCTAAAGAGGTTCGGAATAGAAGATTGCAAACTAGTTATCACTCCCATGCAAACCAGTTGCAAGTTGATAAAATATGGTGATTCAAATTGTATAGATCAGAGGCAATACTTGTCAATGATTGGCAGCCTACTATATGTGACAACATCCAGACCAGATGTAATGCAGACAATTGGACAGGTGGCACGATTTCAAGCAACACAAAATGAGTCACATGTGTTAGCAGTGAAGAGGATTTTAATATATCTCAAAGGAACAAAAGATTTTTTATTATGGTATCCAAAAGGAAAGGATATATCACTTAAATTGCCTACACAGATGCAGATTGAGTAGGTTGTATTGATGACCGACGAAGTATCAGTGGAGCAATGTTCTACTTGGGTGAGTGTTTAGTATCATGGCTAAGAAAGAAACAATCATCGATATCTTTATATACAACCAAGGCAAAGTATATTGCAGAAGTATCATGTTGTACACAGGTTCTTTGGATGAAACAAACTCTGACAGATATACAGGTTGAGTATGATGAGCCCATTCCAATCTATTTTGATAATACAAGAGCCATCAATATCTCGAAGAACCCGATGATGCACTGCAAGACAAAGCACATTCCAATAAAGTATCACTTTCTATAGGAGAATGTTACAGAAAAGAACATCAAAGTTGAGTATGTGGGCACAAAAGAAAAAGTGGTATACATCTTCACAAAACCACTTTCATGAGAATCCTTTGAATATCTTCACTAGAGACTTGGAGTACTTATTTCTAGTCCAAAATGAATGCTTTTTGAATGCGTATCTTATATTTCTTAGATTTACACGAGAAAACACCATAAGAGGACAATTTAGTCAGGGGGGGCAACCCCGGATGGAAATATACCTTTGCCATTGATGACAAAGGGGGAGAGATTTATCAGATGAAGATGACAGAGGCTTGGTTCCAGGGGGAGCACATTTATCATATACATAGTATAGAGGCATGGTTCCAGGGGGAGCATGAGTGATATGATTTCAGTATTGCATCAAAGTATTTCCATCAATGCCAAAGGGGGTGATTGTTGATTAAGGTTGGTTTTCATTGATTTCAACCCTTGAACAAATCCCCGCAGCATAACGGTTTGGGTAATGGACTCAATATTGTTTGATTTAAATATGACTCATTATTGTCTTGTCATGGTTTATAAGAAGTAAATATGGATGAACTCCAAAGTGGTCCCCTTATGGTGAAAGCCCTCACGGGAAGATGCTTTGTGGAGTAGGAGAACCCATGCTTAATTGTGGAATAATGAGATTAAGGATAGTTAATTTTTCAGGCAAACTATCATATATGGATATTTCTTATCATTCCATTTTCGTTGGTATGTGGAATGTCACATAACTCCTCACGGTTAGAGAGTTATGACCATGTGAAGTTGGAGAACCTGGGTTTGGGTAATGGACCCAAGTTTGTTTGATGGATAAAGGTATGATTTTTTCTATATTTGAAGGTAATACTATTATATATGGATAGTACATGTCATTCCATTTCTGGTGGTATGTGGAATGTCACATAACTCCTCACGGTTTGAGAGTTATGGCCTTACGAAGTTGGAGGACCCTCTTATGTCATCTAGAAGCCCCAAAAGGTCAAAGTAGTCAAAGTGGTTTAAGAGATTTTAGAAGGTAAATAATAAAGTGAAGTGATGAGTGTACTATGATTCAAAGTGAATACAAAATAAATTATTTAAATAATAAATTTAATTGAGAAATTAGAAGTGGGTTAACCCTAAAATAAGGAAACTGGGCAAAGTGACCTAGAAGATGTTTTTAAGGAAGCTACTTGGAGAGTATAAATAAGAGACAAGGCTCTCTCATTTTAGACACACTTGAGAATATTGAATACTTATAGGTGTTTGAGGTAACCAAAGGATATCTAAGCCTAATTTCTAAGGAAAGTGAAGAAAAGAAGGCCAAAATTCAATGAAGGATAAATTCTTTTGATGATGCTTTCTAAGGTATGTTTTTTTTTTTCAGGTCATCTCACCATTTTAGAAATAATTTTTATTCTAGAATGATTCAGAACATGAAATTTCTATGCCATTATGGAAACATATTCAATTATATGTAGTAAAAAATTCATCTTGTGGGTCATTGTATTTTTGGAGTTACACTCCGTGGAAAATAAGGTTTGTGGCTAGTCCTGAAACTAGTCAAAAACAAGTGTTTCAGGTAAAAACACCATAACTTCTCCATAACAGATCCCAATACAGTAAGACCAAATATGTTGGTTATATTAAATTTTTTAGTATTATTTGTAACATTTTAGATCAATTCAACAAATATTCCGTGCGGGGCACGCTCTACAAGATCGCTCTCTAGAATAAGACAAAATTCAGCAAGGTGTGCCATTTTTTCGATAACTTATTTTTTGAGAGGTTACAAGTAGTGAAACCTAAAGGAATTACATAAAACAAACTAAAGAACATTGTTTATCATTTTCATATTTTTATTCATTACAGGTACAAAGTTATGATTATTTCAAGTTAGGGTTGTTGACTAATCCAAAACTAGTCTTGTGAGACTAAAGAAACGTTTGATGAAAAGGCTAGTCTCTTATTGTTAAAGTTAAGGAAGGTTTGCAGGTATGTGATCATATACACCAGGTCTACTACAGAGTTACAAATCATATTTGGATGATGAAATTTACGAGGGCTTGTGGTTGAGGTACAAGTTGGGTACATGGTTGAGACAAGTAGTTGATGAGTTGGCACATACATGAGGTGTATAGTTGATGATTTTGGTACATATTGATGAGTCATATTTGATGAGTACTTGACACATGATTGGTACATACTTGGTACATGGTTGGTTGCACTTTTTTATGGTACAAGTTGATTACAGATTGTTTGGTACAGGTTGGTGCATGGTTGATGCACTTGTTTATGGTACAATTTGATTACATGTTGAGGTATAGGTTGATGCATGGTTGATGCATGGTTCAGGTTTATTGGTACATGTTTACAACGGTATATCTCACAGTGATAGTGTGAAAATGGTTCCATCATTCTATTTTTACTTCAAGGCGGTTCGACGATGCAAGGACAAGTGGTTGTAGCCACCTTCCGGTTGTAGCCGGAGAACATAGGGGGTTGTAGCCTCCTTCTGGTTGTAGCTAGAGAATGGGGAGTTGGAGCTTCCCTCAGGTTGTAGCCTAAGAAACTAGGGGGTTGGAGCCTCCTTCCAGTTGCAGCTGGAAAACAAAGGAATTTGGTGCTTCCAATGAATGTAATTCTTCAAGACATATAAGATAAAGCATTATGTGGTTTTCTCCCGATTTGGGTTTCCACGTAAAACAATGGTGTATGGTGTATGTGTGTGATTGTTCATTTCTTATTGCTCATTATTGGATAATAATTCTACATTGTTATAATACTTGGATTATTTTGAGAAAAAATATTATAATTATGTTATTACTGATTCACCCCCCCTCTCAGTAATCCAACACAATAAGTGTATCAATCTTAATGTCCTTTGAGATAACTCATAAATGAAATAGTTATTTTCTTTACCTTCCATCAGGGATTACTTTAGACTTTGCAAAAGAAGTACGGGAAGTGAAAATTGCAACAGAAGATTTACCTTTTATGCTCATAGCTGTAACCTTGGTTTCATCCTCAGAATCTGATCCAAGATCCTGTACCATGGTCATGGTATTATTTTTACCCTTCCTAGGTTGAGCCCATTCTAGCTTTAATTCTGGATGCAACTTCCAACAATTCTTCTCATCATGTCCTTTCTTCTCATAGTGAGAAAATGCAGGCTTCTTCTATCCATCCTTCTTCGGTGTAGTTGTCTTCTTACTCTTCCCTTTTCCCTTCAACTGCTCCTCGAATTCACATGGCTTCTCCGACAAATCCTCAACATGTTTTCCTTTGTTGTCTTCAAGAGGTGTAGCTTGAACTGATACTTTGTCAATATTAGTAGGATTGAACATTAATATAGTATGGAAAAGATATGAGTGCATACCACCAATATAATTTAAAAGAGTCTCATGAGTATGTAATGGAATTCCCAAATATAATGCCTTCCTATTAAATTATTGTGTGTAAGCTTGAACATTCTTCCCTTTTCCTTGTCTCAGATGTTGCCAAGAAATCATTGATGTTTGGATATAAGATAATGGATAAAATTTCTTTCTTAATGCAACAACAAATTCAATCCATGAAGAAATGATTTTACCATGTTGAATAAGATCAACGTATGTCCGACTCTCCCACCATATTAAGGGTGTGTCGCTCGGGTGAAGAGTATCCAATTGTATCCTTGAAGTATCCTATATGATTTTATGTACCATGCAATACACTTCAATCTGTTTGACCCAATTATCCAACTTATCTGTGTTCAAATCTCCATCATAAGTAGAAAAATCAAACATTACATCTAGTTTTAACAAAGGAAGATCATGAGAACGAGAAGACTTCTTGGAACACTTCTTATTTTATGAGAAGAATGTTCACTTACATTGGAAGAAGAAGAAGATGATGATGATGATGATGATGACGATTGGGATGGATAATACCCTGGAGGTTTTTCACCTTCTACTCCTCCTTCAACTTTTACCATTGTTTCAACTAGAACACCTTCATTTTGATGAGGAGTTTCTCTCTTTCTTTCTAGGTATTCCCACAATTCCTTCACTATATTTGTCATCTCAGGGAAAATCCTTCAAAATTATTTATCATCCTCAGAAATAAATTATTCATGCTCCATTTCTTTTCTTTGAGTATTGAATCCCCTTGAACCAATTTCAGGATTATAACTTGCAATCTTGCCTTCACCTCGCTTAAATTTGAACATTGTAAGAATTCACTTGCAAATAAATGTCAAAACTAGTTATGATACCAACTTTATCCGAAAATCCTTAGATGTACAATTAGTACATAAACATCTGATAGGATTCGGTAAATGAAGATTACTTGACCATTTGCAAAAACACATGTGAATATTCTTACTTATCCATAAACTTCATTAATACTGATGAATAACTTGAAGTGTAAATGAGATAACACAACACAAAATAAAATAACTCAAATTACATATGTAGTTGACATGCATCACTTCATCTTCAAATTCTCTTTAGATAGCATGATTGTTCTTCATAATCTCAAAACACTAAATTACATTACAATATGTACTTATAAAAATACAATTTATTGAACTCTCTTTAATTCTGCTACTCAAACACATAAAAGGAGTTTACTATTGAATTCCTTGTGAAATTCTGAGAAATTTGAGTATAAAGTCAGCCAAATTCTAAACAGGGGACGAAAAACCCCTTTTTACACGTACAACAAGACTATTTGTCTCATACATGAAAAACTAAGATAAGACTTTTACAAATGACCTATGATCACAAAAAGGACTCCATATTCATAATCCTTGTGGAAAAATGAATCCAACTAGTATAAATTTTCCTAGGTGTGGACAATATACCCTATGACACGCGTTTTCATGCACCACAAACTTAGCAAACTCATCACGCACTTTGAGACACATAAATGCAATTTGCATTGAAATCCGTTCACTTCATCATGTGTGCCTGAATTGGAATGTATGTTCTACCTCGGTCTGTGCACCCATTAAATAGGGTGCGGGCCCCTTAACCACCCACGCAAATAATGGATGGTATTTAATTAGAATTTGGTATATAGTTATAACCAACCGACAATAGTGGTAAGTTGGTTAGCGGAGGTTTCTAAGTCATTGGTATTGTTGGCGGGTTGTGAGTTTTATTCCCACTGACCGCAATTTATGGTATATTTGTTTATTTGTTACAACTATATATATAATATATATAGTTTGTTAGTTTAAATGACCTGTACTTTGGGTTATCATATGGTTAACAATTATACCATATTTTGTAACTATTATTTGTGGTATATAAATTTAACCTCTATGTGGAAGATAGTTGTTTTTACATGAAATACAAATGAACCAAGGGTCAAGGCTAGGGTCGAGGGATTAGGCCCTTAGCCCTTTAGCCACCCAATTGAACTTCAATTACAATTTAAATATATTTTATGTCATATATGATTTAAGTCATGTTTCTTGGCATGTTTGTATGGAGGGATTTGTTAAGGCTTTGGGAGGTTATGGAGGTCGCAGGTTCGACCCCTATCAACTCCATAACTTTTTATACATATTAACCAATATTGGCCGATGGGAGGTTTCCACGTGGCAAGCTCTCATTTTCTATCCTTTCCATGTGTCAATGAACCATTCGTCCACTTGGCCTGTACCATATGACCAGTCTGATGCCAACCAATATGCCACGTCATCAGTTCCTACCACATCAATATGATATGTGTCACCCTCTGTTGGTTCCACGTGGCACCCTTCTTTGACTCTTTCCCTAATTTGACCAAACTTTGAATGTTCATAACTTTTACATACGAGCTTTGTTTGACTTGTCATTTGTGCCATTGGAAATTTGACGATGAGCTCTATGCAATGATGTTATTTTCTCGATAATTCGAGATGGTAAAATTTTGATCTTTTGTGGACCCCATGGGACCTCTGTGAGCATTCTGGATCCTCCTAGACCTCTATGATATTTACTTAGATCCTAATGGATCAGAAGGTTTGATTGGTGATGATGGAGGATGAAGGAGTAGACTATTTGGTAAACCCAACTAAGGGTTAGTTGATCTAGGAAATACTACAATTTGCTCAACCTAGCATACTAATTGAGTCAGGGAGGAGGTGTTTATGGGGTTCTCTCCCAATAGGGAAGGAAACATTGGATATTTTGGGTGAGTTGTCTCATGAATTAGCTACTAGTGGTACCCAAGGTGGACTACAGATAGAGGCTAGGGTGAAGGAAATATGTGGAGAGAATATTGATGGATTTAATGGTGCATTTGTTATCCCATCAATGAAATACAAGGGTTTTGATATAGAAGATATCAAACAGTATTTCTCTAGTCTTGACAGATATGGAACCATTAAGTGTGATAATGATGGTGACATAATGATTATCCCTCTACTTCTATTTTGTGGGGATATCAATCTACAACTTTTCAACTCAACTAGGAATGTTATCAATCAATAGGAGATAGGATTTATTAGAAATCATTTGTATCTTAACCTAATGAGTGGCTCAACTACAGTGGAAGCATGTATCCTAGGGAAACCATCGATGGATGGAGAAAAGAGAAAAAAAGAGGAGGAAATACATTTAAAAAGTGTTAGAGCCAATAAGTATAATTTTGAGTTAAAAAACTAGGTTAAAGAATGTTATGGAATTGGAAGAGAAGGCAGAAATTGGTTGTTTTCCAAGAATAAAGATGTCCAGTGATTGTTTTAAGGACTAGAGAAGATTAAATTTTGAACCTTTGGTGGGTTATCCACCCTACATAATGACCTTGGCAAAGTGGTGGTTGGTTTGGGTTTTTAATTTGACCAAAGATGTAAATAAGGTTCTACAAAGTAGGTGGAAATGGGGCTCCCAAAATATTTTCCTGAAGAAATGGCATGTCAACTTTGATGCCAGAATGGTTCAAGTGGACATACTTCCAGTTTTGGTTTGAATACATGGTCTACCACTTTTTTTATGGTTAGAGGATGTGTTTGCAGAAATAGGTAACTCACTTGGTTCATATTAAGAAGTTGATTTATCTTTTTTGGACATTGGGTACTTTGGGATGGCTAGAATACTAGTGAATTTAGAAACTAACAAAGGCCCAAAAGAGTAATTGGTTATTTAGAGAGATAAATGTACTTATTAGTTAACTCTTGATTATGAAGGTTTACCTTTCAAATGTGGTCGATGTCATAGCTATGGGAATTTAGCAGTGGAATATAATTATCCTACTTAGAAGAAGGTATGGGCTCAAAGAAATAAACCTCAAGTATTTGGGGTGTAATTTCTAGAATTTCCTCCAAACGCTCGAAAGGAAGAAGTTATAACTAAAAATATGTACTTAGAAGGTCCCCCGTATAAGCTATTAGAACCAGTAGAGTAGCCTTCAACCTTAGGTCACCACAAGGAATAGAGTCTGGACACCATCAAAGGCAACAAGGATTGTAGAGCTCTCATGGGTAAGTCTCCACAATTAACTTTCCATTATAAAAGGAAATATCCAAAAATAATGGTTTTTGGAACATGGGGGTTAGAGGTAGAAAAAAAAGGATTGGAGTCTATCAGTTAATTTCTTCCCAGTCTTTTAGGAATTAGATGTTAATCTTTTATCCCTTCAACCCAGCACCTGAAATTTAGCTCAACATAAAATCATTTTATCGACTAAAAGCACAACTGAGTAGTCAACTAAATATGCAACAGAAGCATAAACTAGGAAAACAAAATCTCACACAAAAAACACCAATATTTTTGGGTATAAACCCCTGGAAAAACCCCATTGGGAAAACTAGTTCCAATATTATTTTATTAAGTTCAAATCAGGGCTCTCGTAAGAGGAAAGATGGTCCACTAAGAGAATATACACTACATAAAAACCTGGCAATGTTTTTTCTACTGTACAACCCTATACCAGCATGTTTCTCGAGGTGTATGTTCCTTTCCTTCACCAAACCCACGTACATACACAACTCTCTCCACTAAGACCTGCATACATGTATAGAAACTCTGTATGAAAACGTTCGTACAGGGTTATGATTTCCTCTAGCTTATATCAGCTGAAACCCACCTGCGGCTGCCTCTGTTCTCTCTCTTCCCCTTGACCTTTATGACCTCTAGATGAAAGTCATTCTCCACCTATACAAGATATTGAATCATTTTTCTTCATGATCCAACCCTCTTTGCATCAACACTTGGATAAAATATATACACCCAACCAGTGAGATCTCCTCACTCAGGTGTAAGAAAAAATCCTCCTTTTCTTCTACACTCTCAAACCTCTTCACACTAGAAAAATTCCTTCTTTGTTATTTCCAACCTTGATCTCTCACCAAAGTCTCTACCTTGATCTCTCATCAAAGTATCCCACAAGTGTCTTCCTGCTTCACCCTAAACTTTCTTTTATAATCATGAATTATAATATAAATCTATTCTTCAAAGTGATTGATGGTTGAGATTGCTTCTCACTCTCACTTAATATTTACATGCTAATATTAGATGCTAATTACTTTTATAACTTTCCTTAAATAACTCAATTAACTAATAAAAACACGTTTACTTTAATTAATCCTTTAACTAAAGTATTCTCAAGGATATAAGTCTTTCAATGACTTCCACATGCTAGACACATGCCAATGCAGAAGTACTTGTTTGATTCTACCACTAACATCAACACTACCTCTTAATGAGGAAGGTACTTCTCCCACCTATATTTATCTCTATCTTCACTACCATCTCTTCTCTCCAATACATCTAATTGGTTGATCCCTTTGACACAGAAAATATCCCTTCCATAATGCTAAGACCAGTCTCTAAAGACTCACTACCTCTGATAATGCTCCAAGAAGCCTCTTTCTCCTGATCATCCTACATGGTCATCCCAAACCATGAATCCTTCTTGAAAGAGTTGAAAGGTTTCTCCTTCCCCCTAAAACTGAAATTTGACTCTCTCTGAGTTTCTAAACCTTCATAGCTACCTACTCCTTGTTCTTTATCACTCTAGTACTCACCATTTCTCACATAAGATGACCCTTTATCCTATACAAGTTTCTCTCTCTAACGCCTAGAACAATTGTTGTTTCTGAGCTAGATCCTTTGGGCTTGATCAACTCCTTTCCTCCTGGAACACTACATCATATCCCTTCTTCTCAATCACTAAGACTAAGAGAACACTCTTCTTCAGTTCGAACACCCATAACACATCTATCACTCTCAACAGACCTCCTGACTCCATCCAGAATGGCACTGATCCAAATCCCATCACTGCATGATTGGTCCCCATACCAAGTTCCACATGCTTCTCTAAGAAAAACTCTATGAATCTCTTTAACACCTCTCATGCTCATGTCATATGACACATGACTTCACTATCTACCAACCATATTGCACTAGATGATATGGTTCCCAAGGAAATCTAGGAAACAAGTAAGAACTTTTTCTATTCAAAATTCTTGCAAAACTCATCCACTTGAGTCTTTGTCGACATAGCTACCTTTGGTTGTGTTTTTTTTCCACCCTTCTTACTATTTTAACATTGACCTACATAATTCCAAAACCTGTGACATGCAAAGCACTTGACGTTGCTCATGTCCTTATTCCTTCCAACTTGAGAGGTAGACACTTCACTAGAAATATCCTTGCACTTGCCCTTCTTTTCCTAATTGTAAAGAGAAAGATTCTCATCATCACTCTTGTGTCGACCTCCATTCATATATTTATATAAAATTTCCACTTGAACGAAGTCATCCCACAACCTTGATCGATCAAAGAACGTCTCTCTTTCCATGATTCCTTTGATGAACAGTGTCCACTCCTTCATGAATCCTTTCAGTGCCATCCTCACCAACTATGAGTCATCCACTGTCTCCCTAACTGTAGCCAATTGATCTTGAACTTGTTGAATCCGGGTGAGATAAATTGTCACCATATCTGATTTTGGCATATTTGTGTCCCTAGGCTTCTCTCTCAACACCATTTTGTGACTCTCATTCTTTCTCTGAAATAAACTCTTAAAATACTCCCACATCTCCCTGACAATATTATTTCCTGATAAATGAGGGATCAAGTGATCCTTCACTCCATTTGGAATGATGCGCTTTTCTTTCACATCCTATTCATTATGGATGACCAATCTTTTTTCATATAGTATTGGAATTATCTGAGTATTAGCAAATTTCTAGATCCCATTCTCCATCAACACCAACATGATCCTCTCCCTCCAAGGACTATAGTTGGAAACCCCATCCAACCTATCATAAAATCGCAATCTAGTTGCCATCTCCAAGATCTGATTTGATAACCCTCTACTGAAACTACATCGGTACTAACATGTATGGCCTTGTAAGTGACTGTCACCACAACAACCTGTATATGTACGCGATTGTCACCATTGCAACCCACATATGTACATGATTGTCCCTTATGTGACCCATGTACACTTCCATAAACCTGCAAAAACCCTTTTTCTACCTCAGTACTATTGTTTTCCTAAAATATGTCCTTCAATTTCTGCCTCCTAGTTATAGATATGACTAGATCTTCTCGCAGATTTGATAAATATTCTTGCAATTGTTGAGATCTATGTGATTGGTTTCCTCCCTTTAGATATCATGCTCGGATACAATGTTGATATTTTACCACTTCAACCCAACACCCGACAATTACCTCAAAATAAAATCACTTTATCTACTAAAATCACAACATATTAATCAACTAAATATGCAGTGAAAGAATAAACTAGGAAACCAAAATATCACACACAAGACACCAATATTTTTGGGTATAAACCCCTGGAAAAACCCTAGAGGGAAAACCAGTTCCAAGATTATTTTATTAAGGTCAAATCAAGGTTCCTGTAACAGGGAAAAATTCCCTCTAAGAGAATATATACTACATACAAACTTGGAAATGAATGTGTTGTTGTACGAACCTGTACCAACATGTTTCCCAATATGCATGTGTCTTTCCTTCAACAAACCCACATACATATGCAACTATCTCCACTAATACTTGCATACATGTATGAAAACCATGCATGAAAACGTTTGTACGACGATATTCTTTCCTTTGGCTTCTATCAATTAAAAACCACCTATGACTTCCTCTTCTCTCTCTTATCCTTGACCTCTATGACTTCTATATGAAATTCCTTCTCCACCTATCCAATATCTTGAATCATTGTCCTTCGTGATCCAACCCTCTCTGCATCAACACTTGAACAAAATATCTTCACCCAACCAATGAGACCTCCTCACTCATTTGTAAGCATCCTTTGCTTCTACACTCTCAACCCTCTTCACACTAGTAAAAGTCCTTATTTTCTATGTCTGACCTTGATCTCTCACCAAAGTATCCCACAATTTTATCTCACACAAGTGTCTTCCTCCTTCACCCTATCCTTACTTTTATAATCATGATTTATAATGTAAATCTAATATCCAAAGTGATTTAATATCCAAAGTGATTGATGGTTGAGATTACCTCTCACTCTCACTTAATATTTACATGCTAAGATTACATGATAATCACTTTTCGCACTTTCCTTAAATAACTCAATTAACTAATAAAAACACTTTTACTTTAATTATTCCTTTAACTAAAGTAAACTTAAGTATATAAGGATTTCGACGACTTCCACATGCTAGACACATGTCAATGCGGAAGTACCTGTTTGATGTTACCACTAACATCAACATTAAAATATGTATGTCCTCGACCATAATCTCTCTACCTATAATTGAAAAGGCTATGGTAAAATAAGAATCCCAGGTGGGTATTTATGAAAACCCTAGGGGAATCTGAGACTAGGGGAGCCTCTTAGGACTCTATTCATCTGGAATATTCAAAATATAACCTTTGACCTATAAGAAAAGCAATCCTATACTGCTCTGGGAAGGTGGTATGAAGGTTAGGGTTCCTTAATGAAAAAAACTGGAATCCAACCTAGAGAGGGATAAACTCTTATATGTCCATGGCACATAAATAAGCATCATCAAAGGTTATATGTGAGAAAAAATTATATCTAATTGGGGATATTAGAGAATCTACCCCTTATGAAGGGTTTAAATGATCTTTTTGTCCCTCAATTGTTGAGGGTTAGCCATTCCCTCAAAGAAATTGTCCATCATAAGGCTTATAGATACATTAAAACCCTTTATTATCCTTCTTTGAAAGACAATGATGGATGGGGAAAAAGTGATTAAGGAACTCTCAAAATTTATGATTAGGTGGGAGTTCAGTTACATTGATGCTATTGATAGATATCATGGGAATATAACTAGATGGAAGAGGTATTAATATACTCTATATAACTCCTAGGCCTTTTTAACAGGTCTAGGGGTATCCTTATTCTCAATGGATATGGGGAAATAAATCTATGTCCTAAATTTTTATGGCCCCTATTATGATAGAGTGTAGTATTGGGACAAATTATTTAATATGGAATGCTTTTAGAGTGGCCTTCTGGTGATAGGGGGAGACCTAAACTTTACATTAATATCTTTAGAAATTTAGGAACATGTTTCTCACATGGACTGCCTCTCAAGATATTTTATAAGAAAGATAGAAGCAGTAGGTTTGTTCAACATTGAACCATGAAAACTAAGTCCCACTTGGAGAAATAAGAAAATAGGGGAAGGCGGAATAGTCAAGAGGCTATACCACTTTCTAATATGAAAAGGGTTTTTGGAAAAAATTATTCAATTAAAAAAATGGGTAGCCTCAGGATGGAGCTCAAACCATAATATTATTGTGTTAGAAGTGACCCATACCAAGGAAAATCCACCTAATCCCTTCAAGTTGAATCCATAATGGTTGAATTTGGAAGAGTTTGATAAAAATATCAAGGATGTATGGAATCCCTTTGATGAAAATTTAAGACAATCCGTTTCACTTCAATTTCAACAAAATTTGAAAGAGGCAAAGAAGGTAGTAGTCCAACGGTCTAATGACCAAAAAAAATATGATAACACCTTAAAGAAGTGGAAGAAGGTCTAGAGACCCTTCATAATACTGAAGGATTTTGATACTTGACGGAGACTTATAAGTTTGAAGCAAAGAAACTACAAGAAAAAAGAGGAATAGCTTACTAGAGAAAGAGAAGGAATGCAAGCTTAAGAGCAGGGCCATTTGGCTTTATGAAGGTGAAAAAATGGAAAATGGAAGAAAAAATTTAAACTTTGTTTAGAATATTGACAAGTAAAACATGTGGGAAACAAATTTTAAATACCTAGGAGACAAAGGAGTCAACTATTTCTCCATTTCATTCAAAGAGGACTCTCAAGACACAATTGTTGAAGAAGTAAGACTCTATGATTCTTTTCCCAGTTTTGTAAAAAACAAGGACAACTTGGAACTGATGAAAGTAGGGAAACACGAATTTATCGAAACCTTACAAATTTTCCAAAAGGATAAAATCCCTAGGCCAAATGGCCCACCTATGGAGTTCTCCCTAGTATGTTATTATTTCACTGAAGAAGATCTCAAGAGGGTGGTAAATACTAGTAGAAACACATGAAAATGCTTGGGGATTATAGTACCACCTTCGTTGCTTTTATCCCAAAGGAGGATAATCTAATAGGTTTCAAAACATTTCAACCAATATATTTATGCAAATGCACCTACAAAATTATCTCAAAGGTCATGGCCAGAAGACTAAAAAAGATTTCATCAATTCAAATCTTGAGTGAGCAGTTTAGGTTTCTAGAAGGAAGGCAAATCCATGACATAGTTGGGATAGCACAGTAAATCCTCCACTCTATAAAGACCATAAGTCAAATATCGATCGTAATCAAAGTGGGACCCCCCAAATCCTATGATAGGGTAAGTTGGCTTTGCCTGAGTTTGATCCTCATCCACTTAGGATTTTGTCACAATTTTGTAGCATGTGTGATGTGATGAATTACCTATGTATCCTTTGTTATCCTAATCAATGGAGAAACTTCCCCTTTCTTCACACTAGGTAGGGTTCTTAAACAAGGATGCCCCATTTCCCCTATACTATTCCTACTAATAGTTGAAGGGTTGAGTATATTATTAAAAGAGACATCAAAAGATGTCAATTTTACCCTGCATGCAATATCACACATCTTTTGTTTGTGGATGATATTCTATTTTTTGTGAAGGTATAAGAAGGATAGTTCAGAAGTTTAAAAACATTTTGGAATTATTATATAAAGCTACAATTATGATAATAAATATTTATAAATACACTATGCCCATGTGGGACATACCAAAGCATGAGAAAGGATAGTTTTCCCAATTATTTCCATATTCAATGATAGATTTGGATCAACGTTAAAGTATTTTGGATTCCGCCTGAAACCAAACCTATACAAAACAGGTGAATGGAAATGGTTGATTGCCAAATTAGAAAAGAAGATAAACCATTGGTGCAATCAATGGTTCTCAAGATGGGGAATAGTTGCACTTGTCAAAGTTGTTTTGGAGGCCATACCAGTATACTGGATTTCATTGGCTTAGGTCCTAAAAGGTGTGTTTGGGATAATTAGGAAATTTTGAAACAATTTTTTCTAGTGAGGAGATAAAAAAATAAAGGACTTGTGTTGGGATATTGGAAAAATCTAGCAACCCCAAAAGTAAATGGAGGATGGGGTCTAAAAAACCTCTTCCTCTTCTCAAATTCCCTAACAACTAAAAATGTATGGAAATGGGTACACGTAAAAGGATTGTGGGTCTAGGTAATCAAAGCCAAATACTTTTATCCAACCATAGTAGAATATTGGGTTAGGAACTTGTTAGCACCAGAAATCATCTCTGGATTGCGGCAGAGGTAAGCCCGGTACCCATTAGTTTGTATGTCACAATGAATAATTTAAAGGGGGTCAAATGGGCATAGACTCAGGATCATATTGCTTAAACTCAGAAATTTGGACAAGCATCCACACACAAATGAGGTCTTGATTCAAATTTAGTTAGTAAGTTATAGTAAGGGTGAGCAGGAGGAAGAAATTGAGGAGAAAATGAAAAGGTCTTCTCTGGACAACTAGTCTTCCAGCAGCCTAAAGAGGAAAAAATCAAAAAACAAGATCCTATTGGATTCGGAGTTTGGGAGACTGAAAATGCTATAACCGTTTTATAATCCAACATTCATTACCACACATTCATAAACATCCATTTGAATCATTCAATCATGAACATTCAGTATCAAACGCAATAAAGCATGGAAACAGGAAGCTAACTTTCATCAAAAATGAAATCTCAGATCGAATTACATAACCAGATAATCATCAGGAGCTCAGCTCAACCACCGACCATTACGAAGTCTAAAAAATGACTACATATACTCAGAGAAACTACCACCACCAGATGTGTGATCAAGTCAAATATTTTCATTTGAAACTCCTCTGCAGACTATGCATGTAGTCGTCTGTTAGACCGCCCATGTGGCTCCCTGTCAGAAGCGATCTCATGTCAGTCTAGGCTGACAATCTTCTTCCATGGTTGGTCCTTCTCTAGCTTGACATTTATGTGGTGAGACGAGGTTTCAACCACCTCTCTCACTTTCATTAACTACTTGCATCGGGATCAGGATGAGCCTGAGGAAACACGACATCTAAAAAAGCGTGTTGGTCGCACTCTGAAACTATGCCACTTGGATCTTCACTGGACGTTTGTAGGGAATACTAGCAGGTGGACGTGGACGTTGACAATGGGGAGCCGGTGAGATGATTGGTGAAAAATGGTATGGAATGGCAGGTGATCAGAGGCCAAGTGGAACGATGCAGTTGGCAGAGCGGTGACTGGGAAACGTGGGTACCAGTACTCGAGAGCTAAGGTGTAAAGGCACAGGGGAATGATGTGGAGAGGAGAGAGGACATGGAGGCAGGTGTGTGCAGGGTCAGGAGGTACATGACAACCATGATAGAGGCAACATGGAGTAGGAGTGGAAGACACATGTCAGGAGGTAAGAGGGGATATGTGACAGCGAGAAGGGAACAAGCACGCGAGTGATGTGAGTGGAGGACAAGTGGCGGCAGGAGCAATGACAGTAATGGGAGAAGGTAAGCAGGATAACTCGGAGAGGGGGGTAGGTGGTAAGTGGTAATGCATCAAGGGGGTCCAATTTACTGTGAGGGCGACATGTAGTGGGGGGGATGTGCTTGCAAAACCACCAACTCGGACCCCCCCCCCTCATTAAAGGCAGAAGGTCAGGGGGGGCGTCTAATATGAAATAAGGACCACAATTCTAAGCACGTAGATCTTAGCCGTTGAGATCTGCATGCCTCTTAACACACGTGTCCACGCCAAAAACTTAGGATAAAAATATAAAGTGGATCGTGCAAGCAACCCCTTTCATACATTTCTTCACCAAGGGTAATTTTCTAAGGGAAACAAGCCCCCCTTACAATAATATTTGTTAACATTAGGCTTCATGGGGGATAGAGTCCTACCTTCGAGGCTCTAATATCTTCAGTAGTTCTAGTCACCTTCTGCATTGGGATATGGAGTAGAGCTCAAAACATCCTGATGAGGAAATACAGGCCAAAAAGCATGCTATTCTAAAAAAGAAAGCAAAACACATGGGCTCTAGAAGGAGCTTATTTATGTACAAACCTAAGCTAACTGATTTTTACAAAGTGCTAGGTGAAAGAAAACTTCCACCATAGCCATTCAAGTGGCTTCCTAACTGGAAACTCACTTACTCTGTTAGTGATTGATAACAGATAATGAACTCGTGACAGCATAACGAATGCATCTTTTAGCCTCCCTCCTATTGCTGAAATCAAGATAAAGTTGAGCTACTCCAAATTATGAAGGAAATGAAACTCCATGTACTCCCTTATTGGCTCATAGAACGAGTGACAAAATACATGAAGTTGACAACACAAGGCCTGCTCTGGTGTATAGTTACTCACTCCTGGCTGGATGTCTCTAGTATGCAAATGTGAGTGAAAGGATGATGCAGATCGATGGATCCCAGGTGATGGCTGCTGACTTATAGGCTCTGGGTAGGATATAAACGACTCCTTTGGCTCTTCCTCTCCTTCTTCATGGCTCTCGCAAGGATCATATTCATAATTATCATAAACATGACCCATGGGAAAGCTCTGCTCTTGGTCTTCTGCAGGCCTAGGATGGTTGATTTCCATACAATGTTTTTTCTCAATGTATAAAGGAAACAAATTTATTGCATGCTACTGGAGTCCCTTCATATCCATCTCATAATTTGATTCATAGTTGTCATACATAGGCTGGTTGCTTCCCAAGTCATGAAAAATCGATGCAGGGATCTACTTCTCTTCATCTGAATATACAACTATTTCTTCATTTAAATCTGAGATAGTGGGTGCATCAGGGGTAGAATATGCTACCTATATGGATATGCAATCCTCAACCTCACCATCGTGAGAAAGGCGGCCAAGAACATCTACTCCTAGGACTGGAAACCTTCCTGCCTCCCCTTCAAATGAGTAGCAAGCACATTCTACCTTCAGTTTTTCTAATTTTGTAGAAAGTGCTTTTACTCGCTCCACCAAATCACTCAAAGCATCTCCTTCATCTTCAAAACCTTCATCCTCATAGCTTCCATCAAACACATCCATATACTGAATATAGTCTTTATATTCCTCACAACAATTATGATAGATTAACTTAGAGGAATAAAACTTTAGACAATGCCTATTGAAAGATGCATGAAATTCTCCTAGGGAGGAGATGCTAGAAGGGGGTAAAGAGTGATACCATTCAAGAGCATCTCCTGCTAATGATAACATGAACATATTCAACAATACATACTCATGATGTATCTCCCACTGATGCATGAGTTCATGAAACTCACAGAGATACTGAGTAGGGTTGTCCTCTTTACGCTCTTTAAATATGGGAAAATAATCAACCCACTCGTCTGGAGTAGGAACAACATTAGGAAAACCAGGAACAACAGAAAAATTGAAGGGATCAAACTTCTGAGCCAAGATTTTTTCCATTTCAGACTAGTGGAGTCATCAATCGATTCTTTAAACATGGAGTCGCCGGGTGAATGTTATGCATCCTGAATGCGTCTAGTCTTTGTTCACCATCAAAGACCAGATCTAATCGTGATCATTCTCCCAGGGAACTTTCCAAGATGAGAAAGCAGCTGCTAAAAGCCTTCTTGAGAAAGATTCTCTGGGTTAGCTTTAGGTGTGCTAGAGGTAGCCACAACTGAAATAGTGGAGTGGAAACAGTGAAGTTGCCAGGTGCAAGCTGCAATCTTCAATGGTTCTGATATCTGATGCACCCTCAGAATCAGAAGCTTTTTGTCATTCTATCCTAGGTAAATGTCTTCAATTCGTTCCCCTGCAACAATGCCAGAAATGTTAGCAACAGAAGGTATCCTCTAATTGTAGAGAGGGTAATCCCAGTACCCATTAGTTTGTATGTCACAATGAATAATTTAAAGGGGGTTTAATGGGCACAGACTTGGGATAATATCACTTAAACTCATAAAGATGGACCAACATGCACACGCAAATGAGGTCTTGATTTGAATTTAGTTATTAAGTTGTATTAAGGGTGAGAAGGAGGAAGAAATTGAGGAGAAAATGAAAAGGTCTGCTCTGGACAACAGGTCTTCTAGCAGCCTAAAGAGGAAAAAGTCAGAAAATAAGATCCTCTTGGATTTGAAGTTCAGGAGACTGAAAACGCTATAACTGTGTTATAATCCAGCATTCATTACCACACAGTCATAAACATCCATGTGAATCATTCAATCATGAACATTCAGTATAAGACACAATAAAGCATGGAAACAATAAGCTAACTTTCATCAAACAAGAAATCTTAGATCGAATTACATAACTAGATAACCAGAGTGCTTTATAAAAAATTTATAATACAGGAGCTCAGCTCAACCATCGACCATAAAAAAATATCAAAATTGCCTACCTATACTCAGAGCAACTACCACCACTAGATGTGCGATCAATCAAATATTTGCATCTGAAAGTCCTCTGCAGACTGTGCGTGAAGTCGTTTGTCAGACTGCCCATGCGGTTCCCTATCAGACGCGATCTCATGTCAGTCTGGGTTGAAAGTCTGCTTCCACGGTTGGTCCTTCTGTGGATTTCCATTTATGTGGTGAGACGAGGTTTCAATGACCTCTCTGACTTTCATTAACTACCTGCATTGGGATCGGGATGAGACTGAGTCAACATGGCATCTGGAAAAGCGTGTTGGTCGCACTCTGAAACTCTACCACTTAGATCTTCACTGGGCATTTGCAGGGAATACTAGCAGGCAGGCGTGGATGTTGACGATGGGGATCTAGCGAGATGATTGGTGCAAACTGGTATGGATTGGTGGGTGATCAGAGGCCAAGTGGAACAATGCAGTTGGTGGAGCGATGACTGCGAAACGTGGGTGCCATTACTTGGGAGCTGAGGTGTAAAGGCACAGGGGAATGATGTGGCGAGAAGAGAGGAAGTGGAGGCAGGTGTGTGCGGGGTCAGGAGGTACACGACAGCCATGACAGAGGCGACATGGAGTGGGAGTGGAAGACACATGTCAGGAGGTAAGAGGGGAGACGTGATAGCGGGAAGAAAACAGGCACGTGAGTGATGTGAGTGGAGGACGAGTGGCGACAGGAGCAATGGCGGTAATGGGAGGCGATAAGGAGGCTAACTTGGAGGGGGGGGTAGGTGGTAAGTGGTAATACGTCGAGGGGGTCCGAGTTACTGTGAGGGTGACACATAGTTGGGGGCCCGCGCTTGAAAAACCACCAACTCAGACCCCCCCCCAATTAAAGGTAGAAGGTCGGGGAGGGGGGCGATTTCGATATGAAATAAGGACCGCAGATCTGAGCGCACAGATCTTAGCCGCTGATATCTGCATGCCTCTTAACACACATAACTGAGCCAAAAACTTAGGATAAAAAGATAAAGTGGGTCGCGAAAGCAACCCCTTTCATACATTTCTTCACCAAGGGTAATTTCCTAAGGGAAACAAACCCCCCTTACAATAATATGTGTTAACAGAACCCTATGAAACAAGTTCATAATGCCTTAATTATATGGGAAGTGGTGAACTCAGCTTTCCAACTGGTTACTTATTGGCTAATATGGAAGGTGGAGAGTGGGGATAAATTCAAAATAGGTCTTGACCCATGGATAGGAAGAAAAATCCTACAGATATTACCTCCTTGAATGATAGAGGAACTTCGAAGAAAAGGGTAATTTTCACTAAGATAGATTGTGAACTGGGATAGGTCCACAAATTGGAAACAAAAATGACTCACCTATGAGGAAATTGGATTAGGAGAATATCTTATTGAAATTTTGAAAACAAATACAAATACCTTAAAATACAACAATGCTAAATTAGGGGAAGAAGATGACCAATTGTTAAGGTCTCTTAACCCTTTTGGGACTTATGTGCCCAAATTAGGATTTAGAGCCCTCGTTGAGGTAGGTTTGGTGGGACAACCGATCTAGTGGTGGAAAATCATATGGAACTTAATGTGTCCCTCCAAAAATAAAATCTTCATGTGACTGACATTAAATAACAAGGGTCTACCTTGTAGGTTTACCGAAAAAAAAAAAAAAAAAAAATTATGGCCTAGAATGTTGTAGTCTATGCCAAAAAGTAGAGGAAACAATAGATCACTTACTTTTGGATTGTCCCTTTTCCAAGGAGGTATGGAAAGAAGTTGGAATCATGGCATGGTTAAGGAATGCATGGGAAGGAGGAAGTACTAAAGAAGTGTTCAGGTCTTGGTAGATGAGATCTCTTCCACTAAATATAGCTTAGGGAATATGGATCGATACAAACCTGAAGCTTTTTTAAGGACATGAGAATATACCCCTTAAACGTGCAATTCCATCTCTAAATATTCTAAATGATTATCCATAAGTTAATGAAAAACAAAAAATGCTAAGCATAAAATAAGAAGTCATGAATACAAATATTCCTAGGACTTTATTTGATGGTTCCTCTCAAGGGCATCCTCCAACAGGAGGCTTAAGAGGAATCATGTATCTCTCCTCAAATCATAGAATAGTTAAAATATTGGATTGGGTAGGAAACTAATAATTATTGTGAATTAATGGCTCTCAAATTAACCCTCTAGCTGGCTCAAGAATATGGTGCTACATAACTACAAAGTCTTGGGGATTCTTTACTAGTTATCCAATGACTACAAAATGAAATTTTACTTTATAGCCACTTTTTGATAATACACAACAACAAATGATAGTCTTCTCACACATTTCTTTGACTCATATATATAGGAATAATAGTAGGGTACAGAATGTCCTTTCAAAGAGGCATTGGGGTTGGAGGGTGGTACCTAGACCATTTTTATCCTACATGATGGACACATAGTTGATTTCATTCATTCTCCTCGGATATATATATATATATATATATATATATATATAGTTGTCAGTTGACAAATTGTAGATTTTCCTTTGGAAATATGTAATTTGTCTTATTAAGTCCTGGAACAACCATATTTTTTTTATGATACAACCCATAGATACGTGATAGTGGACAATTATCAAATTTTGATATTGAAAGATGTGATTTATGTCCTTTATGTCAAGGAACAACTATCCTTTTTGGATACATATCACTGACATATAAGGCATGCATGAAGAGTTGTTGCTCCATATGGCTACAATGACCTTAATTGTGAATGCCTTGCGGCATATGACAATGCAATTTTGTTTTATATAAATAAAATTATGGATTTGTTTCCTTAGAAAAAGAATAATATATTTGATATGGAATTTATTTCAATGAATAACAATACCTGCATGTCATTATGTTATATATTTATATGAAAAAGTTGATATAACGCAAGTATCAATAATATAAATGAGAGTCTAGAATTTCTTGTAATGAATAATAGTATCGGCTTTTAATTAATGTTTGAGAAATTGAAATTTCTTTTTATGTTATTAATATAGTTGAGAATATGAGATTATGGAATTTCTCAAGTTTTATTAATGTAATTTAAAATATAGAACTTTAATATAATGCTCGAATGGATAATATGTGTGTGTAATTAATGTGTAAATTTATATGAACAACATGAATACTATAATTGATATTGTACCAACATATATCCATCTCAACTCCAAATTTATCAAGTTCCAAGAAGGATCCAATTCTTTGAAGTGCAAACATTTTATGAGATTTTTCATTTTTAAAAAGTTTGTAACTCAAAAAATTTAATCTACCTTGGAGATAAATCTACGCTAGCATATAATAAAAGAAGAGTAAAGTTTTCTACCATATTTAAAAACATAACTTATACATCAAAATAAATAAAATAATTTTATACATTATAATTAGAAATAATCTTAAAATCAAATCAAATTATTATTATTATAACAAAGATTTAAATTACTAAATGTTATATAAAGAAATAAAAAATAAATATATAATCTTAAAATCAAATCAAATTATTATTATTATTATAACAAAGATTTAAATTACTAAATATTATATAAAGAAATAAAAAATAAATATATTATTTTTTATTAAAAGAATTTATAAAATTTTCTTTAAAATATAATAATATATATTTTTCTTTATTATTTTTAATAATTTATTTTTAATTTTTTAAATATATTCAAATTAAAAAAATAAAACAATTATAATTATATATATATATCTTATTTTGTAGAGATGACGTCCCAGTAAAGTTCTCGAAGTACCACGGGTATGCAAAGGATAAGAAAACCATGAGCAGGCCACCTTAAGGATGGTGTACTTAACGACAAAGAGTTTCAAGAAGTGTGATTTTAGAGGATATCCAAATATTTCAAACATAGAAAAAGATGGAAAGGAATTATAGCTTAGAAAACCCATTTATCATATCATATAGTCCTTGGTTGATGGCCTTTTCATTTTTCATCATTTGATTTGATCTTAATCAATTATTATCATCTTGTTTTAAATGTATCCCTCCCCATTGCATTTTGCATGACTTCTACAACATTAATGAAGCTCTAGGTAGGGTTTAGGGGCACTTACATGCATAATCAAATTCTTAAAAGGACCCCTTTACAACATTAATGAAGCTCTAGGTAGGGTTTAGGGGCATTTACATGTATAATAAAATTCTTAAAAGGATCCCTTTGTTTTTTTGGTCACATGTGGATTTCATTGTGATATTTCTTTTTCCTTGTGAAAAAAAAGCAAGTAATTTGATTCATAAAGAAAAAATTACATCAGTAGATAATCTTTGCATTTCAATGGCTATACAATTTAGAATATTCTAGTAGGGAAGGGGATCATATTCAAAATCATAGACTAATAGTATAAACTAAAAATATAATTGGGACCAATATACAAAATTAACCCAAACCAACAACCAACTATTTCAATCATATAGAGCTCAAAAATACATGTTTCATCTGAAAATTCCATCTTAAAGACAATAATCATAATAGGTTGTTCAATCATATAGGAAGCCAAGTGTTGTGAAGAAATTTAGAGGAGCCCTACATGCCCTTTTCCCATACTTTCGAAATTCCTTGGTCCAAGACTAGTCCATCTTTTGAGAGTTGATCACTTCATTATTCCAGTTCCTGTAGACACGAGTAAAGGAGATGTGCGAGAAGAAAGTAAGTAATCTTTAAAAATCATCCATCAACAATTATAGTGTGTAGTTGTGAAGAGTTTGAGTGTCATTCATACAATTTATAACTAAGAATGAGTCCCCATAAATGTTTAGATGGAATATTACTCTTTCCTTTGCTAGTAAAAACAATAGTTTTATAGCCATGAATTCAATGAAATTGTTTGATGCCTTGCCCAAACTTGCTAGAAAGGAAATTGTGGTATCCTCATCAAGATGAATAATTCCCCTTACTCCCCCTTTTGTTGGTGTACCCTGGGAAGCTCCATCAAAGAAGTCCTAGAGGGAGATTTTTTGAATAGATCGAGTTGGATGAATTTAATAAGGAGATTGTTGTTTATTTTGAGGAAATATATTAAGAATGGCTAGAGATTTCAAGGCACATCGGCAGGAAGAGGGTTCTAAACCATCAAAAATAGCATGGTTTCGAGCTAACCATATTCCCCAAGCAGTGATAAAGGGGAGTTCTTTGATGTTTTAGGAAATTGGGTCACTACAAGGATAACACCTTTTTATGGAGGTTTTTGTGGAACCTCCCTGAAAAATATATCCATTCTATCTTTATAGCAGAGGTCGTTAGCAGATGCAGGTGGCTAGAGGTTTTTGTGGAGTTTTTTTTACTAGTGTGCCTTTAAGGTACATACACATTGGTGTGCACATAAACCATAACACACCAATGCTTAAATTCTCAAAAGCACCATTATATGTTATAATAAAAATAGCAAGCATCAAACAAAGTGCACCAGTGTCATTGAACATTACACCCTGATGTGCATCATTGTCGTCATGTGCATTGTTGTAGGGTAAATAAAAAAAATACCAAACTGGTTTTCATTGTTACACTTCATCCTGTGCTTCCAAACTACCAATAAATTACTAGTTCTCACCCTCCTTCCAAAACGCCTTGTTTCTGGTGCCCTATAGCGACTTGAATAGATCCATTGGTAGATTCCACACATTCCAAAATTTTGGAAATTACCACAAATTTTAATTTCCTCTCAATGGTGAGACCATGCCCCCTCGGGACATAATATTCTAGGTAAAATTTTTATTACCTTCCTATTTTCATTTTCATCTAATTAAAATTTGAATTTAGCTTGAAATTTGGCATTTTTTCATTTTTTTCCCAATTCCATGCAGTGTGCCTGAACACTTCATCGTGCCTCGAAGTGGTGTGTCCTGTACTAGATTCATAATAAGAATTGTCACTAGTGCATCTAATATAAACATGTGCACCAATGTCGTTTAAGGAAGAGCAGTGTGATAAATTTAAAAAACAAAGCGATGCGTCCTTTGGGATTCCCTGCAACCAGCGTGTCCTTGGTTTCTCTCCACACTAGAATGTTCCATTTAATTAAGTTCACCACTAACTTTACGTTCCATAGAATTTAACGTAGTGGTGAAACCATTTTAACCAAATGCACTGGTGTTTTTTACAGAACCGCACTGGGACAGATATTGACTGAATTGGCACAACGGGGCATCTCATTGGATTCCGTGTGACCAATTCTCTATGCTTAATAAAGAACTACTAAAAAAAATGTCAGTGCTCCAATATTACGGTAGCATCGGTGTGTTAATAGTAATGCATCACACCGCTTAAGTTTCGATAAAACAATTTAACCTAGTAGTTCTCATTGACAAATGCATTAGTGTTGTAAAGAACACATCATGCCAAATATTCCATAATATATTAGCACAGTGCATATTATTCGATGCACCACTAAAATATGTGGCAGTGCGACAATAAGCGTGGAGCATCGGTGTGTAAACACTAACAGTACACACCGTGAAAGGTTTCAAAAAATAAACATAGTGGTGTGTCTTTTATGATGCCCCGTCACTGGTGCATTTTTAAAGACAATGCACCTCTAAACAACATGTCAGTGCTCTGGTAGAATAGGCACATTGGTGTTTTTTGTTTAACAAAGTCCACCATTAATTTCGCATGCCATAAATTTTAGTGCAACAGTGTGTCCTACTTAAAAAAAATGAACTGGCGAGGTTAAAAGAACTGCATCAAGAAAATATTGAACGATTTGGCATGTCAGGGAGTTACATTGAACTCCCTGTTATTGATTCTATATACAACCCAATGTACCAAAAAATATAATGTCGGTGTTACAATAACATGGTAGCACTAGTGCGTTCATATTAACACATCACATGGCCTAAGTTGCAATAAAACAATTTAACCTAGTGGTGCCTTTAGGTAGAACAAATGCACAATTGTTGTAAAGACCACAACACTGGGCCAATTATTTCACAGTTTAACAGTGCAGTGCATCTTATGGGACACACCACTAAAATATGTGGTGGTGTGATAATAAACATAGTGCAATTGTGTGTGTTAGTAATAGCACTGCATGGTATTGTTGTCTATATGATATAGAGCACCATGGGTTGTGTGTATGTTTTGTTTTAGGCACAACGATCAAAGTGCACCAGTGTCATTGAACATTACACCCCAACATGCATCATTGTCGTCATGTGTGTCGTTGTAGGGTAAATAAAAAAATACCAAACCGATTTTCATTGTTACACTTCATCTTGTGCTTCCAAACTCTCAATAAATCACTAGTGCTCACCCTCCTTCCAAAATCGCCTTATTTTTGGTGCCCTATAGCGAGTTGGATAGATCCATTGGTAGATTCCACACATTCCAAAATTTTGGAAATTACCACAAATTTTCATTTCCTCTCAACGGTGAAACCATGCCTCCTCGGGACATAATATTCTAGGTAAATTGTTTATTAACTTCCTATTTGCATTTTCATCTAATTAAAATTTGAATTTAGCTTGAAATTTGTCATTTTTTCATTTTTTTTCCCAATTCCATGCAGTGTGCCTGAACACTTCAATGTGCCTCGAAGTGGTGTGTCATGTACTAAATTCATAATAAGAACTGTCACTGGTGCATCTAATATAAACATGCGCACAAGTGTCATTTAAGGAAGAGTAGTGTGATAAATTTTAAAAACAAAACAGTGTGTCCTTTGGGGTTCCCTGCAACCAATGTGTCCTTGGTTTCTCTCCACACTGGAATGTTCCATTTAATTAAGTTCACTGCTAACTTTACGTTCCATGTAATTTAACATAGTCGTGAAACCATTTTAACCAAATGCACCAGTGTTGTTTACAGAACCGCACTGGGACAAATATTGACTGAATTGGCATAGCGGGGCATCTCATTGGATTCATTGTGACCAATTCTCTATGCTTCATAAAGAACTACTAAACAAAATGTCAGTGCTCCAATATTATGGTAACACCAGTGCGTTAATAGTAATGCATCACACTGCTTAAGTTTCGATAAATCAATTTAACCTAATACTTCCCATTGTTCCAACAAATGCACTAGTATTGTAAAGAACACAACATCATGCCAAATATTCCATAATATATCATCACAGTGCATATTATTTGATGCACCACTAAAATGTGTGGTAGTGCGACAATAAGCGTGGAGCATCGATGCATAAACACTATCAATACACACCGCGGCAGGTTTTGAAAAATAAACATAGTGGTGTGTCTTTTATGATGCCCCGTCACTGGTGCATTTTTAAAGAAAACACACCTCTAAACAACATGTCGGTGCTCTAGTAGAATAGGCACATCGGTGCTTTTTGTTTAACAAATTCCACCATTAATTTTGCATGCCATAAATTTTAGTGGAGCGGTGTGTCCTAGTTAACAAAATGAACTGGTGAGGTTAAAATAATTGCATCGAGAAAATATTGAACAATTTGGCATGTCGGGGAGTTACATTGAACTCCTCGTTACTGATTCTCTATACAATCCAACGTACCATAAAATATAATGTCGGTGCTATAATAACACGGTAGCACTGGTGTGTTCATATTAACACATCACATGGCTTAAGTTGCAATAAAACAATTTAACCTAGTGGTGCCTTTAGGTAGAACAAATGCACAATTGTTGTAAAGACCACAACATCGGGCCAATTATTTCACAATTTAACGGTGCAGTGCATCTTCTAGTACACACCACTAAAATATGTGGTGGTGTGATAATAAACATAGCACAATGGTGTGTGTTAGTAATAACACTACATGGTATTGTTGTCTATATGGTATAGAGCACCATGGGTTGTGTGTATGTTTTGTTTTAGGCACAACGGTTACTTTTCTAGATTTTTTTGCAAACAAAAATTAATTTTTTAATTACAGGTTATTTATATATGTGTGTGTTTTATAATTTCAATTCAATTTATCTATATATATGTTCCTAACAATATTTGTATGTGAATTAGAGATGATGACAACGAGAGTAGGAGCATCAGCAACAACAACGAGTCGAAACATACACATTTATACTTGAGTGGGAGGCCAGGGAGAGGGATGGGGAGTTGTTCTCTCACCCTTTTTCACATAAGACATGTTCCCTTTTAATGGATTTTGGCCTTCTCAAGTTTTATGAAGAGGTTACATCCCTCATAGAGAACTCTTCATTTTTATAGCAGTTGATCCATCGTTGGGGTCATGGTCGCCAGGCGTTTAGGTTTGATCCCAATCTATGGTATCATCCCATGGAGGAGGATGTTTATTTCATCAATGGGTTGTCTAGGAGGGGAGATGATTTTCCCCAGTTCCATGATCTACTAGATGGTGTTACAAGAGAGACTCAACTAGCATATGTGTAGAGATATTTCCATTCGAACATTCATTCCTCTTAAGAATTCCAGGTTCATGGTGGCCAACTGCAAATAAATTCATTTGATAGAGAGATGGTTATGTGCCTATGTCTTATTATCTAAAAATTGTCACACATTAACTCTGATGGGAAGCACATTAGTTGATATTTGTTGCATTATGTAGATATTTTAGTGCAGAAGCCCCGATTGATTAGGTGGTCATAGATGTTTTTGAGATAGTTTTGTTTTGCATTGGATCACTATTGCACCATTTTAAATGGGATGATATTCTTCCCATTCATTTCAAATTTATTTACATTATATTTTGAGAGGGTTCATTCCACTCAAACTATAATACCCTCTTTCCTACTAGGCCAATGTTTGATGCGTGTATGTGCATGTGGGGTGTTACACATTAAATTCCCATGCTTGCATAATGTGTTGCATGTGTCACAAATGTCATGTCACAAGTTTTGTATGTGGTGCAAACGTCACATCGTAAGTGTCGTAACTATCACACCCCAACTGTCGCAAGTGTCGCAAGTGTCTTGACATGATTTATACACATTTAGCAAGTGTCACAACTCAATCGACACAATAAAAACACTTTCGACAAACCCTAAATAATACTGGAAGGAAAAGCACCATCATTTGGAAGTCGAAACATATATTTTTACCTAGGATTTTGATCATTATTTGTACATTTAAGAATATTGTTGCTCCCCTGCCTATGCTTAGGGAGCATCAGTGCTCCCTACACTATGTTAAAGGGGAACCACGGTGCCTTGTCTATAGATTTATGGGGACGTCATTGTCGGTTGATGTAATCAAGGTGAATCCCACCTTCTTATAAGGGACAACTCTAAAGGTTGGGAGTTTGTTTGGCTTGAATCCTACTCTACGACTCTATCTTAGGAAAGAATCACAACCTGTTTAGTCATATCCTCAACCAATTCCAAAAATACTCAAGGTGGTTGAGACTCTAAAGCCTATAAATTGAAGGAATTTCCATGGTATAAAGGAGGAAGAAATCAGTAATAACATCATTATTGTGATATTATATTGTTCATGCAAGGGTTGGACGAGGAGAGCCTGGAGAAGTTGTTTCATCTTCAAACTCAAATTGCAAGTATCTTCTTTGGGTTCTCTAATTAATACACTTGACCTATTTCCTTTAAGTATGTGTACTTTTGTATCTACTTGTCTATTTTTGTTTAGTCTTCATAAATAGATCTATTTGGTTAAGTATATAGAGTAGAAGAAAGGTGTCTTTGTTTCTCTTTACAAAATTTGATATGCTTTAAGGAGCTTAGAAATCAAGCTCGGGGATTAGAGAACATAGGACAATCACTAGAATAAGGTATGTCACATTTTTATTCTTATTGTTTGATTAGCTGAGTTAGATATAAAAGGAATATAGCAACCACTTGTACTTTTTTATCTTGGTAATAGGGGTCAAGGAATCCAAGGGAGATTTCACCTATTCGTAAGGGAAATGGTCTGTAACAAAAATTGGTGACTCCACTGGGGGAGGACTTTGACTAGTCTTTCCTTGGATCATCTAAAACATTTTCCCATCATTAGGTATTGATTGATGCTTGATTCTAAATCAATTTCCTCTTTCTTATTCTTTATTGGAAGCTTCACATAGTCATTGACTAGATCTCCCTGCATTTTTATCCTTTTTCAACTTTTTTTTAAACTTTTCCAGAACTGGCCCTCTCTTGTAGTGAGAACCAAAGCGCCAGTATTAGGCTAGCACTCCCATGTATCTCTATAGGGAGCACCTCTCAGCCCTGTCTTCTTGAAGACAAGAGAGTTTTCCTCTCTTTTTGTGAGAATCTTCAGGTTTTTCCAAGTTTTTCTCAGTTCTATTGATCACGGGTTTTAACCCAGGAATCTTCACTTTGTTTTTGGCTTTATCTTGGTTCCATGAACTGTTATTCATATTTTTTGAGATTTCAAATTATTTTGAGATTGTGAAATTGGTTTATTTTACCTTTCATTGGTTTAATACTTGTTTCACAAGATCATCAATTATCTGCTTGATTAGAAGTGTCTAAAAGAGTTTGTTGGTCATATAGTTCCTTATCAGTCTTATTTTAATTGAATGAATTTAAACTCGATTTCTTGTCACAACCTAGCTTTGATATCATTTCTTGCTGCTCATTTTTCAAATATTATTGAGTGTAATTTTCTTGATTTCTTGTCTTTTTTTTTGGATCTTTGTTTGAGTAAGTTTCATTCTCTTTGATTTCTTTTGTGAGAAAATATTTGCTTGAACAATATTTTTTTTCTTGTTCTATGCCATTCTAAGTTGTGAATTATTTCATTATTAGTGAAAGAACGAAGAATCAGAAGCACATCATTGTTTGCATCTAAAAATCAAACAAAGAAAATTTGCAGAACTATATATGCATTGGTCTTGGAAATTGAAAGATTTTCTTTTTGATAATTTGGAGAATGTGTGAATTCTTGTTTGGGAACAAAATTGCATTAAGTTTTTTTCATTCTTTGGAGTGTTTGTTAGTGATGAAAATAAATAATCTCTTCTCCTTCCTATAAATATAAGTTCATCTAAAAAGAAAAATTGCATCTCCTTTTTCTTTCTTTTTGGAGTCGAGTCTCAAAACATCATCAGTTTCACTATCATTCACCCTCAAGTAACGAACAACCATGAAAAGAAGTGCTAATTAAAATTGATCTAGAACCTTTTATTTTTATACCTTTACACCAACATTATACTAGGGATAGATATTTGGAATAGGTTGTAAGGTTAACTCTCCAAAGCATTAAAAACAAACATAGAATCTTATGATAGGGAGAGAAAATCCAATTTTCATATAAGCATAGTTGGGATCCCCCTCTCACACAGGGGTTAAACACAAGGTTGTGTGAGGGAGATAAATTGAGATTACCCCTTAGAGGCTTATCCAATTGTAGAGGAACAATCATATCTTGGGGTTCTTCCTGAGAATCAAATATTTTCATTTGGTCTCGGAGCTTCATGAATCTCGAATCTATTCAGGATCCTCAGAAGTTTACCAATCCATTTGTCTTTAGTTCTCTTGAAGAATTTCAAACTTGATATCCTTCCCATACGTTCATACCCAACTGTCGATTATACCTTCCTAGAGGCTGACTATGAGTTGGTAACCATAGTGGCTATAATATTTAGGGTCTATACATGAGGTGACGATGAAGGGGAGTCTTTATTATACCTAGGTCAGATGTTGATCAAACTCGCTCAAGCTCCTTAGAGGGTAACCCACGGATAAAAACATAAGGTAACTTGCACCAAGGCATAAGTCTGTTAAGAAGGTTTCCAACATAACTGATGCAAATGCTCAATCCCATCCCCTTCTCACTTTGTCCCTGAGATGTTGTATTTCATCACGAACTAGTAAGTTCATTGTGAGAAGCTATTGTTTTGCTTGTTGGTTTTCTAGATTTTTAGCAAGTGTTGTTTGTTCACCCTAGTTGTCATTAATATTGGTATTGCGGATGAAAAAGGTCTTTGTCAATCACATAGGATGAAAGGGTTTCCTCTGGAAGGCTATGAACCCTTACCTCCTAATTCACATGAAGACAATTTTCGTGAAGAACTTGTTGGAGAGGAAAAATGTTCTGACACTTGGAGTGTTGCTACTCCTTTGATTTAACATCATGAAGGAGAAATAGTCATAGTTCAGGAAGGTATTTTCCTCCCTGCAAACCCAACATTGACCAACCATCTTGATCCCCTTATTCTTCGAGTAGATTCTGCAGGAAATACGTAGCTGAAGATTATCCTAGATTACCATCAAGGCCATTTGAAGAAGTTGACATGGAATTAGAAAAACCCAATACAAATGAAGAGTATAAAATCCATGTTCGCTCAACTGAAATGGTAGATCCACATCAAACTCTTGTTCTTCCTATATGGATAACTCCATTGGGTCATGATATTTATGAGAAATTCAATTTAAATCGACCACTCTTTATCCCTCCACATGCATATGTCACCACTAGTGCATATGTAATACCATCGAGTCATTTCCCTAGCCACCCTGCAGGACCAACATTTAATACTACTACCACTTCAGGTCAAATATCAAGTGATACATACCTTGTCCTTCCTAGTCATTTACAAATTACTATGATGGTTACACCAATGATGCCTCTTTAGGTAGATACTTCATTCACACCCAATAATATCATTGGGATACCTTCCCATCTCATAATGCCAAACCATGTTGTAACTCAAGTCTCGACTGTGGGCCAAATCCCTACTGGGGGGGAATCCTCATTTACTGGAAAAATTCTTGTTGGAGGTCATTCCTTCTCTAGTGGAAAAGTCCTTAATGGGGGGGGAACCTCATTCAATGGGAAATTTCCTATGGGGGAGAAAGCCTCATTTAGTGTACAAGTCCCATTCATTACCCAACCTATGGAAGTGGGTAAAATTTCAATTTATTTTGCCTGAAAACAACAAAAAACCTTGGGACCACCTCAGGGAGGTTATTTTCATCCAAATACACAAGGAGGATCTTTAAATCATAATCCTTCATGAATGTACTCTGGAAAACCATTCCCCGGTGTCGCAAATCCCACTTGGGGTCCTCAAGGTCAATCATCTTTTCCTCCACAGGGTCAAACTAGTTACCCTCTTTAGGGTCCAACTCGTTACCCTCCACAGGGTTAAATTGGTTACACTCTTCAGGATCAAACTAGTTACCCTCCTCAGGGTCAAATTTTTTACCCTCCTCGGGTTCAAACTGGCTACCCTTTTCAGGGTCAAACTAATTATCCTCCCCCAGGGCCAACTAGTTATCCTCCTCAGGGTCAAATGGGTTTTCCTTTAGCCTTTACCCAAGTTCCCCAATAAATGAATCCTACTTTTTCTAGCGAAAATCCTCAACAACCATATATGGGAGGACCTTATGGATACAATTTCCCACAACAACCAGTTTATGGTCCTACTAGTATTCCCATGCCTCACCAATATCATCCTCAAAGTAATTGGCAATTACCTTTTTTAGCTATTTTAGATTTCCCAGACCCGTCAATATTAACAAGCGATCCCATATTGCACTCTCCTTTTTTGCCAGTAATTCCCGCCAAGTTACGATTGGATATTCCAAAGTTTGACGGTAAACCGGTAGAACATATGAATAACCATGTCATGAAATTTCATCTTTGGTGCTCATTGATGGATGACTCTATTCGATTTCATACTTTCCAATATAATCTTACGGGCTCATCGACAAAATGGTATATTGAATTACAATGTGGATATTTTCAATATTTCAATTCACTTGCAATGAATTTCCTCACCCATTTTCAGATGCCAATTAGATATGAAATCTTAATGGAAATTTTGACCTCCCTTCGTCATACCAACTCTGTACATATTTCCGATCATATTCATGAGTGGAGACGACGATGACGATTGATCAAAGCTACCATCCCTGACCAGTTGTTGGAAAAATGGTTCACGAAATCTCTGTTACCACCCATTGCTCGTGATGTGGAAATGGGAGGTGTAGTTACAGAAGAGGAAGCTATTTCTCGCACTCAATATATGGATTTGGTTTATTCCCAATCCAGTAATTTATATGAATTGATCCCAAATTATCCTCATACATCAACCAATCCATCCAAACCATCTTCTATCGCCCATTCCGACGACGTTATTGGTTCTGTCAAAACTCAACCTGCCTCACAGTTGACTGTAACTACAAATCATTGAGTATCTACCCCATCTATAGTGCATTCTCTTGTGCCATCCAATCCCTCACCTACTAAAGTATTTGAAGTGAATGCAATTCAATCTACTTCACCATCGCAATTTGGAGGTAAAAGCAAGAATAAAAATAAATCAAAGAAAAATAATAATAAAATAGAAAACACAAACCCAACCACTTGCTGATGAAAAACAACCACAACGGAAACCAAAATTTCCATGTCTCGTATGTTTTGAAGATCATTACAGAAGAGAATGTCCTCATCGGGAGGAAGTAGAAAAATTATTTAAAGGAAAATCCCAACCCTTTGTATTGACACATCCTTTCCCACAACAACTCACTTGTTGCATAAAATCATGCACCTCCATAAGTAGAAAACCCAGTTCATCCTCCTAAAGAGGATGCTTCCTCAAGTGCCCACATTTATATGTTTAATGGTGTAGATTTGACTAGTAGAACGAAAATGTATGACACACCTCAAGGAAAAATAGGTAAAGAAATTGTAACTAATGGAACATTGACTGATCCACCTTCCACTCTTATTACCCCTCCATATGGACCTCTCTAGATTGAAACCAAATTTTGACTCTATACTACGTCCTCCTAAGAGTACCATTCGAAAGTCATCCTTTAATCCCTACTCTCATGCCGCCCATAACTACAACATAGTTGAAGATATGGACCAAGCACCTTGTGTAATATCGTCACTTGAAGTTTTGAAAAACTTCCCTAGTTAGTGTATGACTCTCTTGGAAACCATTGGAGATGTAGATCCTAAGTCATCCAATAATATCACGTTTAACCTGGATGATTATAAATTGATGCTCTCTCACCAACTCGTGTTTCAAATTTAAGTTGTTGTTCACAATCAACACATTCATCGTACTATATTGGATGAAGGAGCATCGACATGTGTCATGTCCTTAGTGTGTTGGAAAGGCCTTAAATCACTAGGTCTTAATCAGTCTCCCACCATGTTAAAAGAATTTGACGGATGAATTTTTAGACCTCATGGACTATTGAAGACATTAGTCAGTCAACTGGGGAAAAAATTGTTTCCGTCGATGTGGAAGTATTCGACGCTCCTTTAGATTATAATCTCCTTCTCAGATGAAGATGGTTTTATGCTATGACTTCCGCGGAATCTTCATTTTTTCGATATGTCAATTTTCGTCATCAAGGAAAAATAGTTACTATCAATCAATTAGATTATTGGACACCCGATTCCCGCATCCAAACTACCAATAATGTCTCATTTTTGGGAGACTCAATGATTACTTACGAAATTTTGGGGGTTGGATTACTAGAATATTATTCTCTCATGGGAAATTTCCCCACACTTGTTCCTCCAACTATGTATCATATCACAACGGTGAACATGATTTCAACCATGATACATCAATCCCTTGAATCATCTTATCCTTGGATCGTACCCAGTCCTTTAGAATTTGATACACTAGGTGACACTATGCCACTTAGTCCAGTTGAGGCCAAATATGAAGCCATGCAATCCAAGTCTCCTTCACCCGACGAACAACATTTGGTGGTGTCTAATTCTGATTCAGTATCATCTTAGTTAGATTCCTTATCATCGACCTTTTATTACATCCTACAGATTTTTCCATCCTATGAATCCATAATGGAGATGATTAATATTGAAGAGTTTCCATGGGATGATAACCATCATCTCTCAACCTTTCTTCCCAGTTTGGATGAAATCGAGAAATATATTCCATCTATATTTCCATCCGATATTGTCAACAATCCTCAATCTCTGATACTCACTCAGGATATGATTTTAGAAGGAAATTTTGGAACCATATCGCAAACCATCAGTGTTGACATATCCGAAAAAGAGGTGTCATGGAAAACATATAATTAGGTGAAAATTGCTCAAGTGAAGAGATTGAAAACTACACCACCTTATTTAAATAATCCTGCAACGTTTTTTATTGGAGCTATGAATAAATGTCAAGGATTGACCCTTTGATTGTTGTGCATGAAATTAAAACTTACCCTGGAGCTAAACTGGTACGAAAGAAACTTTTCCCTGTGCATCCTTGAAAAACTATGACAATAAAGCTAGAAGTCGAGAAATTATTGAAATCTAGTTTAATCTATTGTGTACCTCTGACCGAATGGGTTTCCAACATTGTTCTGGTCACAAAGAAACAAGAGAAAATTTTATTTTGTGTCGACTATAAGTATCTCAATAAAGCTTGTCTAAAAGACAATTACCCTACACCCTTCATCGACCAAATTATCGATAATTGCGCCGAAAGCGTAATCTTCTCTTTTATAGATGGCTTCTCTGACTATAACCAGATAGATATTTTACCAACTGATCAACACAAAACAACCTTCATCTGACCATGTGGGACTTTCGCATATCGTAAATTACCCTTTGGCCTTAAAAATGTTGGAGCCACTTTCCAACGGGCTATGTTGTAGGTTTTCCACGATATCAAGCATATTGTTGAGCCCTATCTCGATGACTTACCAACTCATTCAGCTCATCAAAAATATCATATTAATCATCTACAAGCCTTCTTTATTAGATTTTGGCATTACAACATATGCTTGAATCCCCACAAATGCATTTTTGTTATTGAATCGGGAATACTCCTAGGATTCGTGGTATCCAAATATGGGATTAGGGTGGATCCATTAAAATTGAAAGATATCCTCGCTTTACATCCTCCCAACAATCTTACCCAACTCCAAAGTTTGCAAGGGAAGGAAAATTGTATATGACGTTTCATCTGCAATTACGTTGAAATCACAAAAGTGTTCATGAGACTAATGCAAAAGGACATCCATTTCATATGGGATGAACTTTCTCAATGCTCATTTGATGCTCTCAAACATGATTTAATGCATACACCATAGTTACACCCTCCTAATTATATGAGATATTATATCCTTTACTTTTCCACCTTTGCTGCCACTATTTCCATGGTGTTAGTTCAAGAGGACGACAACGGTGCAGAACATGTACTGATATATTATCTAAGTAAGAGCCTTTTAGGTCATGAGCTTCACTATTCACATGTTGAAAATTTGTCTTTGGAAGCAGTCATTGTTGTCCAAATATTTCAATACTACATCTTGCTTCGCACTACCACGGACATTGCTTACTCAAACCCCATGTACCAAATCTTGACTCGTCAACTACTTGGGGGAAAATATTCAAAATGGATCATCATTCCTCAGGAATTCGATCTCAATTTCACCAAATCCAAAGAAAATAAATTGTTGGCTTTGGCCGAGTTGATTTGGGATCTTCCCCATATCGGTGAGGAAACCGAGCCCAGTGATTCCCTTCCTGATGAGTCATTGTTCCTTATCAATACATATAATCCTTGGTATGGAGACATTATTCTATATCTCCAAACCCAACACTTCTAGCCAGATATTTCACGTGAAGAATGACGTTGTATTAGACATCATTCAAAATACTGCCTTATTGTAGGTGACACTTTATATCGTCACAGTATTGATATTGTTCTCCGACAATGTTTGAACTATGAAGAAGATGAGTGTGTTTTAAATAACTGTCACTTAGGAGCTTGTGGTGATCATCTCTCTGAGATGGATACAACCTAGAAGATATTATGTGCAGGTTATTTTTTCCCATCCATTTTCAAAGACTGCATTGAGGTTGTTAAAAAATTCCCACCCTATCAAATATTCCAGAAGAAAGAACGTACCCACCCTACTCTGGTCCATCCAATCGTTGCCATTGGTCCCTTTGAAAAATGGGGCTTTGATTTTATGCAATGTAAACC
This sequence comes from Picea engelmannii, assembly GCA_009831015.1. Lineage (NCBI taxonomy): Eukaryota > Viridiplantae > Streptophyta > Pinopsida > Pinales > Pinaceae > Picea > Picea engelmannii. Next base: position 393,080 of record ML781142.1, on the reverse strand, counting down.
TATCTCAGCCGGGGGGCATGGTTATATTATCGTCGCAATCGATTATATCACTAAATGGGTTGAGGCTATGCCTACATTTCTGAATGATGGCCGAACTACAACACTTTTTTTTATTTAGCCACATTATCACTCGATTCAGATTCCCACGATCTATCGTAACTGATCACAGATCCCATTTCCAAAATCATATGATGAGTGGGTAGTGTACCAAATTGATTTTTTGACATGAAAAATCATCCCCATACTATCCTCGGGCCAATGGACAAGTTGAATCCATCAACAAGGTCCTGAAAACCATGCTTCAACACATGGTGAGGGTGAACAAAACCACTTGGATTTTTCATCTCTTTTCAACACTCTGGGCCTACCACACTTCGGTTAAAACTACCATTGGATTCACACCTTTCCAGTTGGTATATGGGTTAGAAGTTTTGTTGCTGATTGAATGTGATATTCCATCTATAAAACTAGACATAGAGCTCCTTTCCAACACCTCTACAAAAGAACAAAATTTTATGTATATAAATAATTTAGATGAAACCCGTCGTGATGTTGTTCTTATCAATGAGACATATCAAAAACACATCAATAACCAATATGATAAGTCTTTCCGGCCTCGCATATTCGCAGAATGAGATATAGTCTGGTTCTATGACCAAGATCATGATAAACTCAGAGCAGGGAAATTAGATCCAGTGTGGCATGGACCTTACATCATAAAACATGTGTTGCAAAGAGGTTCCTATGAGATAATCGATTAATATGGAATCCATTTTAGCAAGACTCGCAACAGGCTCTACCTGAAACAATACTACACTTAGAAAATCTTGCATGTGTGCTTTTTACATTATTGTACCATATGTTTTGGTTTGATGTGTTTTTACTTTTGCATGAATGAGTTTGTTTTCATCCTTAGCTTCTTATACCCTGCTTTGTGCTTGAATGCATATATGTCAACATATTTCCCCATACATTTTGGATTTGTGGATGGCACAGGCTGACATACCCAGAACTTAGCTTCTACATCTTGGACCATTTATCATTCTAGCAAGTTGGTAAGCTCAGTAGGGATCTATCTTGGACCTGTAACTAATAATGTTGCAGAATATCATGTCATTATTGGAATTTTGACTGAGGTCACCTCTCTTGAAATATCTCAAATCATCATTATCCTTGATTCGCAACTTGTGGTTTTTCAACTTAATCATGTTTATACCATACACAATCCAGTATTTCTACATCTCTACTTGAGGGTTCGTCATCTCGAAAGGTTTTTTTACTTATGTAGAATACCATCACATATCGAGATAACATAATGTAATTACATATTCATTATAAAATTACATTTTGGATTGGAATCTCACACATAGATGAATATTCAAGATCACAAAGCATAAACATAAAATATAAAAAAACATCACATCATTGTAACATAAGTAGTTGAGACAAAACCCATATATATAT